>JBBUKS010002929.1:0-12871 GCA_038050645.1 Hedychium gardnerianum | reverse complement strand
GACTAGCCCCCGTGATTTATCTTCTCCGTGTTGATCCTGAGACGAATTAGTGGGAACGCTGAGACGAACGTTTCGCCTTTTGCCACACTGAGAACAACAACACCAATCAATTATTGATGAATAGTTAAGTACATCAAGCACACGAGATGAGAAGATGAATCATCATGGTTCGAAATCATTAGACGAAGATCAATCAATATCTTAAATTCTAATTCGAAATTGAAATGAATTAATCAAATTTTTTTTTATAAAAAATGAATTTCTAAATTAAACCGATTCAAACTTCAGATTCTGATAGGTTAATTTCGATTTCAAAGCTAAAGGAGATACTTACTCTATAATCCAAGCTCTGAACATTAGCTCAGTGAAATAACAATGATGATGGGACGAATCGGTTTTGCGAAAGGGCCAGAAGATGGTACATGGGCAAGGTCTTTAAAGCATAACATTAAGTTCTTGGCCAAACTAAACTAATCAATCATACATATATCTACTCTAATGATGAGCTTGCACCTCATCGAACATCATATGCCAATGCCATAACCGACACAACAAGAATTCAAAACAGATCGATTGATGGCATTTTATAGAAGTCCACATTACCATACTCCCTAGTTCCCTTGCTCTTCTGCTCCCTTCATGTAGACTGTCTTGGCGCCGTCTCCATTTTGTCTGCCGGAGTTGTTGCTTCCGCGCCCTTCGTTGGACAATGCGCTGCCGGCATCTTGCTTCATTGAACTACTGCGGGCGAAATCAGAAAACACTCCGCCAGCAAGCGCGTTCCCTCCGATGCTCACCTCACCGTGAAGCATGTTGAATCCACCGGAGCTCACTCCGAGCTGGCTATGCAGTGCTGCTTGCTGCTGCTGCTGCTGCAGGGCAGAGATCGGTGACTGAGCATAAAGCATGGACGATCGAGCAGCCATGAGCGACTGAGGAGTCATCGGCTGAGCTTGCGGGTGTTGCATGTAACGAGGACCTGATTGCATTACAGGATTGGGCGGAAACTGCCAAGAAGCAATCCAAAGTTAAATCGAGCACACTGATCGATAGCAAATCCAAGAACAAAGTATCCATAGTGATTGATGCATACCTGAGCGATTGTCGGTGCTTGTTGCTGATTATCTGCAATTGCCGCAAGGTACATCAAATTCCTTTGAAGCTTCGCTTGGTTCCTGTAATAGGATGAGTAACATAAATCCACAAGATTCGATTCCCGACTAAAAGGAATAGCATCTAGACTACAATAACAACTTTCTACTGCATCTAAAAACCATAAGGGCAAATGCTGACCTTTGATTAAGTTTAAGCAAATAAGAACACGATATTATTAAGAGATGCTAAAGGAAGATCAAGATTCTTGTTTGCAAGGCAAATCAAAACAAGAAACTTCACATTTATATATTATTAGCTTACAATAATTACGATGATTTGATGATGGTGGTTGTGATTTAAGTGGTCAACCATTGACCATTGTAGACACAATAAGCTATAAATTCATGCATTCATGGAATTTCAAATGAAGCCAACTCAACATGAATAGAAAATGATCAAAATGCAAGATATTAACACAATAGTAACTATTTATAGTTGATAAATTGGTGTTTCTTCGTACAACCTTTGAATGAATTATCATCGTATCTACAAAAATGTTTAAGACTTACTCAGCACATTCATCAGCTTTCCCAGCATTTTGGTTGTCCAGAATAGCTAGAATCAACTGCTTATTCTCATCCAAGTACTGCAGTATAAAAAGGCAATTAGCAAAGCTTTTTAGAAAACAAAACAAAACAAACAAAAGTGGTTTAGTTTGATCAATCAACTAAACAGATAGAAAGTAATTGAAATAAATGCATTTATTAACCTAAAATAATTAAAAATTCTTCAGATTGCATTGAGGAAAGCAAGATATCCAGCCAAATATGCTACTAGGTTATGAACAGATATATTAAGTAATTTGTATCTACTACATTATGCTACTAACGAAGACGAATATTTTAGGGTTTAACAAAAGGTGTAATATGTGAATTATGGTACATCATAGGTCAACTGATCCATAAAGTAACAAAACTTTCATGTATGCTACTCAATCTTTGCTTGACCTTATCAACAAAATTATGATACCGTAAGAAAAGAAGATAAGATGATATACTGCATCTATTATCATTCCAAAATGACCAGGATTGTGTACACTAAGAAATATATCGCAACCACCAAACATTCTTGAATTGAGAGTATTAGATCAATAAAATGTATGAAAAACAACAGTAGAAGCAACAAAGAAAGAACTCCATTTGCCACTGAACAAACACCAAAAACCTTATTTTAAAAGTAATAGACTTTTGTGTTGGACCACTTGTTCTATAATGCAGCAATGAATGATCATTCCTCAACCAAAGAAGCCACTACCACAATCTACAAATGTATAAGATGAGATCGATCTCGTTGGGAACAAAAGATCTAAAGGATCATGAAGCAAGAACAGGAGTAAACACACATTTTGCACAACGTCGTCGAAAGCCTCATGTTCTCTGTCGAGATGAAAAATGATGCCGAAGAACACATTCCGATAGAGCAGCAAAGAGCCAAATACCATTCTATTGTTCAAGCATCGAAGCTCCAAACTTGTCGCGCAGAGGGAAAAAAAACAGTGTATTTTGAATAGGATCGCAGGGCAAGACGGGACTAACATACATCTTCATATTAGCCCTAAAAAACAAGATTTTTTTTTTGTTTGACAAGATGGAAAAGAAGCACGATATGATGAGAAGCAAACTCGCATAAGACATAGACGAGGATGGAAACACGATCCCGATCGAAGCAAGGGAGAAGAGCCAATGTCGTTCTAATCATCGAAGCATTATAGCACCAAAAAAAAACACGGTTTTTGTAGGATCACAGTGCAAGTACGGGACTAACATCCATCCAAGCCCTAGAAACAGAAGCGCCAGATAACACGAAGCAAGAAGCTCGCAATCGCCATTAACGACAACGAGAACACGATCGGAGGGTTCGCCGCGACAACAAAAACAGTCGAGACAATGAGAACGCGGCCCACGATTCTTCGCACGACAGCAACGGGCGAGAGGGGAAAGAAGGAAGGGGGGAGCCGTACCTGCTGGATGATATCGGTGGTGACTTGATTGGGGGACGCATAGGCCGCCATCATCGGCTGCATCTGCATCAGGTGCTGCTGCATCTCTCGCTCACTCGTTCGATCGACAGCCGGAGACGACAAACGCCAAAACCAGCCTCCACTGCTGCACTACACCAGAGAAGAAGGCAGAGCAAGGGCGTCCTCGCCTCCTCCTCGCTCCGGCCGCGTATATATAGGGAAGGAGGAGGAGGAGGAGACAAGGACGCGCTGCTCTTCTTGGGCTCTGGGTTTTGCTTGGACCTTTCTTCCTCTCTCCTCGCTGTGTAGTTGCTGTCACGAGATCCCGTCACCGACGGTGGTCACTAGCTGTCCGTGCTTCCTCCGACGAAGGGTCGAGTCGAGCCGAGAAAGCGCCCAGCACGGTAGCACCGCAACACGTGGATCGGGGAGGTGTGAAGAACGTGGACCGGAGGTGAGGGGAAACAGATGCCTTGAGATCATGCGCCGGGCACGTGTTTGCTGTCCGGAATTTTGTTATGTTTGCATTTAACCCCTCTCAGCTTAAAATATTTCTTTAAAAATTTATAAAAAGTTGAGATTATAATCCTATTAAATTTTAGGTTTTGTTTGTTATTTTATCATATCCCTAATCAATTAATTTTAAAAATAATTAATTTAATCCTAAACAAACCGTCATTATTTTTTAAATTTATCATGTTACAATATATTGCAAGTTAAATCATTAAAATATATAATCACTGTATCGTAATTTAAGAGATTTAATAGTCAATCGAAATATAATAAAATAATAGACCCATACTTTCAAGAATTAGAGATTTTTTCTAAGAATGAGATTGGCAAATTATTATATATATGTCGTTTTAAATGGTTTGAAATCGTACTTGTGAAAAAAAAAATCATATATAAGTGAATAAGTTTATTATTGTACCAATAAAGAAAGTGAGCAGTCAATCTTGTGAGGATGTTTTACTTTGACATCATAGTTTAGAATATTATATATTTTTAAATAATTTAAAAATACAATACTTTATCAAAATATAAAGAAATTAAGAATATATTGAACAGACATTTTTTAAAATCGAGCATTCCGCTTTTATCAATTACAGTTTTACAACTTCTACATGAATATTATAACAGCTATATATTACAATATCTATGATTTATAACTATTATAATATAAATATTATTAAATATAATAAATTTAAATTATATCAATTTTAATTTAATAGCTATTATAATATATAATATGAATATAAAATGAACAAATCAAATTCATATTATAATAATTATAAAATTATAATTATTATAATATAAATATTTTCAAACAGCATGATAACAGTTATAAAAATATAAATGTTATGAATAAATTAACTTTGACCGAACGATTCAAGATTTAAATTTGAAACAGACTGACCAAAAACTCGAAATCCATCTGTGTCAATCAAAGACTTAAGAATAAATATGTAATTTTATAAAGAGTTGGGGGTGGTGCTCTCTTTTATAAAAAAAAAATCAAAATTCCAATAAAAAAAGGACCTCTTATATTTTTACCCAAAATGAATTCATTTACTAGCAAGTCCACACTAAAGTTTAAATATTTCATTAAAATAGTATTTAATCATAAAATATGGAATATATATAATTTTAATTCTAATCATTAACACCACTAAATGAGAATCAATAATCACATAATATTTTTCACTCACACACACATAAATGATTAAAAGATAAACTTATTATAATAAACCAAAATAAATTTCAGGGAGTAACGATAAACCTTTTATTAAAAAAATCATTATTTTTTAAAATATCAATACTAAATTTATTTATTAGGTGAATCTAAAAAAAAACCAAGAAACAGACGGGTGAAAGTAAAAGTTGAAGGGGGGTGGTTTGGCTTTGGCTTTGCATGCCAACCTCACACCAATCCAAGAAACGGACGGGTGAAAGTAAAAGTTGAAGGTAAAAAAAGAGATGCTGTCAGTTCCCCCCAACTGTGCATTTGCCAGCCAGTAAGCAATAAGCAGTGGGGGTGGTTGTTTCTGTGGCCAGATGGTCTGTGATGGGATGGAAATGGCATCTCTCTGTCTTTATACCAATCACACAACACCCCTTTAAGTCCTTTCCCTGACCTATCCTTTCTTTTCCTCTCTCTCTTGTTCTTTCTCTACAGGAAAGAAAGGAAACAAAGACAAGATAAGATCCACCATTTAATGCTCTCTTCTCTTCTCTCCACCTATGTCAACAGAGCCTGAGCCTGAGCCTAAAATATTCATATCAGAACTTCAAGCAATGAAAAGGTTCAGTTTCCAGCAGTTGAACAAGGGAATGACTTGTTTTCCTAGAGTATTCTCGTACAATGAATCTAAAGGAATCTAAATTGAGAATTTTTCAAAAGAGAGGCCTAAAGTTAAGCTTATGGGTTAGCATGTGCATGATTTGGGTCTCTCACTGGCATAACTGAGTATGCAAATTGTATGTGTATGCTCATACTTTGTATCTAAATGATACAGTAAATGTTCTTAATAAAAAATGTAATCTTCGCTAGTAAACAGTTCAGTTTCAACAAAAGCATGAAAAAATATGTTATCAACAGAGCAATGGATGAATGCTAGTGCTCACGTCTTTGTTCATTTCCGGGACTAGTTCTAACTCCTTTGCTAGTGTGCTCAAAAAAATCACTACCAGAGCAACATGATCGGATTCGAGATTCCTGTAACTGCAGTACATGAGCATTGTCAGAGTTAAAGACAAATACGACTGAGACATTGTGAGTTCTTGTTGAAGTAGGGGGCAGAAATCTTACTTGAAGTGCTAGTTTTGTGGTTTACAGACTACTTTTGGTGGTAGTTGAGTGTGTCCTTTTCTCCATGATTTTCTCGGCATAGGGCCCCTTCTCGTTGACAAATTTAATGGATTCTGAGAGCCTGTTGAGGAGGTTCATCAGAGCAATAACTTCATTTCGTTGAAGCTGCAACTGACCGACCAACAAAGAGCTGTCATTGATGTGGCTTATGCATCAAGCTAATAAAATACATTTCAAATTCAAAAAGGGTGGGGGAATGTTAACAGAATGATATATTGAAATGTGATTCGACTAGTCTGACTTATATGTGGAGAATGGAGGCGATTACGAATGACTAGCACAATATTCACGCTAATAATTGATATGAACTAGGTAGCAAAGGAGATCTATATAACTTAATTATTTGTCAGATCCTATTCTCTATGTGAGCTTATGCTATGAAAGGACATACCTGTTGATTAATGAGGTTTTGGTTATCAACTGAGAATAGAATTTTCAAAGCTGTAGCCAGACCAAGAACCTGAAGTTTTCCCCATAGGCGGCATTTCTCACATCCAACACAATCCATTAATGCACTGCATGAAGAAAATGGATCCAGTAAGGTAGATTGTCTCATCAACTCATAATAATACAAGATCAAGTTTCATGTAACCTGATATTTCTAAACTGTGTCTGGATTTGTTGTTTTAGTTCGGGACCACTTTCACCTTGCCAAAGTTTGGCCTCATCAAATGGTATTGGGCAAGCAGCTTGTAATTTGTGAGTGTACACGAGTTGCCTCACCAGCGATTGCGTTTTAAGGTCTTCTTCCAGGTTTCCTGTGTTATACTCAGCCTGTTCCAAGAAATCTGCGGCCTGAACATATGAAATATGTTGTCAGATTAATAGATGAGTAGAAATGCACATGAAGAAAAGATGTCTGAGGCTCTAAGCTGATTGAGCATTTAATTGATAATGAATGAATTGATGCCAAACATACATTTTAGTAGTGTATGAGAAAGCATAGGTTGGTTTCATAATCAGAGTGGCATACAGAGAGGATTTCTTTATTTTTTTAATAATTTGTATGAGAACAATTTTGTTCAAAAACAGAGAAGATCAAGAATATATTCTCAGAGCACTATGACATATTTTTCTTTTTTCTCCTTCAAAAATAACTATTGGATTCTCTTGATAGTCTTGTATAATTGCATGTGTCATGATCAAAATCTCTCTAAACATAGCATAGCTCAAGATGCTTCCCATGTTGTTATGATCAGATAAAATTAATAAAGGCAACTAGTGTTGTAAAAGCTCTGATAGAGGTAAGGTCATGTTGTTGTGTCTTTCTTTTAGTATTTGTGGCCAAAATCTGCATCCTACTTCCAGTGAGAAACATAGAACAAAAAACATCTCAACTGCTAATACCATGTTTCTACTGTGAAGCAGGGAAGAAATGCAACAATAAGGAAAAATACCTTTGTCACTGCCCGGAGAACAAAAAGAAAGGCGAAGTACAAGTTTTTAACACGTTCTGGATGACTCAATATCCGATCATACAGCAAATCAAGATTTTCACCCCACTACAATTATGAAGAAAAGAACAAAAATGTCAGCAAAACTATCAAGAAGTTGTTAATAAAGTAATATAAACAGCCATGTGAACTGAGATGGAGGAATAACCAAGTTATTAGCTTCATCAAGAAGATAGTCAAAAGCTATGTGAACCGAGATGGAGGAATGCAATCCTGATATCAGTTTGTACAAGACTCTTTTCTCCTGGCAAAATTCTTCTGACGAATCTGAAATACAAGCAAAGGACCATAAGAATATGGTATGGTGACTCACCTATTCTAGTCACCGTAGTAACCTAGTTAGCCTTGTATGTTCATATGTGACTACTGCAAAATCATACACTAATATAGCATGATCATAACTGCATTAACTTAGAAACTTAGTAAGGTGGTCATGAAAATGTTTCAGCAGAGAATGTTGCCGCAAATGAAACTGCTTGAAAATAATAAGCAAAATGAGTTAGGTTGGCAGAAAGAGTCAAAATCAACATGAATATGGTAGGAGAGGTACAAAAGCAACAAATATTAGCAATTACTAAAATACAACTAAATGAATCTTCAGTAATGAGACCCAAATAAAAATCACTGAACCAACATTTTGGGCAATTTTCTGAATAAATTGCTTCCCATATCCTCCTAGCTGAAGGACCAGTATAGCCAGTGTAGCGCTCAGGATTTAGTTGAAGGTTCACATAAGTCATCTCAGCTGCACAAGAGAATCATACATAAACAAAGATGAGAAGGGATACATCAGCCATGTTAAGTAGACTAACATTATTGATTACCATTATCAGTTTCATCGTCATTGGTCCATGGATTGTCAACTTCAATCCATCCTCTGAAAATTTTATTATCAATTGTACGATCAACAGCAGCCTGTGGCTTTCCTTCCTGACACATTAGATCATCAGAGGAAAGATGATAAGGTTTCTTGAAAGGCTCAGGAAACTCGCTTTCTGGACACTCACAGACACTGCAATCCCGAAGACGGCACATTCCATCATCAGGCCAGAATGGGCAATCACACCATAGCTTGACCTTCCAATGCCACAAGAAAACAATAGATCAGGAAACAAAATAATTACATAAATGAAAAAGTACCAAGAAATGCACACTTGGGTCCCTACACGATGCCTCACTCATGTAAACAAACAAATTTTGGAGAAAAATATTAACTGATGGTTCATAGACATGATTGATTACCTTCTCATCCACCTTTTTTTTTTTGTGGATGGAACAAGGCTGTGGGATACTTAACTGGAGGTTTGTTTCCTTGTGTTGTTAAGCTATTAGAATGTTGCTAATAAATATTTTTATTAGCAATAATCATTTATCATCAGCAACTATCTTGCAAGCCAATAGGAATCTCCAATAGCCCAATAAAAAGAGACATTATAAGATGGCAGCTAGTAAAGATGAATCATCAAGTAGACATCCTAGGCAAACTGAAACTACTAAACGTAACCAAAAATGCAGACTTCTAAGACAGAAAAAAAAAAAAGTTGCATGCCAGACAAGGAATCAAAATACAGGTGTAGCAATATTATGATAATCAGGAAATTAAAGATTATGTTAACACATTGTTGATATATTTTTGCCAAAAGTATAATATTTCACTAATACTATAAAATAATCCTTAAATCTCAAATCAGATGATCAACTGAGACAAGAAGATAAAAGTACAAAAGTTACATGGGAAATATTGTCCTACACATGATCCCTCTCCCTCTCAAATGAATATGAGCACATGGGTACATGCCCAAGAAAGGAAACTAAAGTTACACAAGTCACTAGGTTATATAAGAGCTCAACTAGAGTAAAACTAAGTATGAAGGAAGTGTTGATTTAATATACGCTAATGGTTCTTGACAAATATTATCTAAGAAGGATGTGCCTTATCTATGGATAGATAACAGAGTGATGTTTGAGAAACTTAACTTTGTAATAATTGTTGTGGACAGATTCTTACCAAGTTATTCAGTTCAGCTCATCAGTTTCTCACTCTCTTTCTAGTGGACAATAAAATTTGAGTCTACCAATGAAATTGATTTCAAAATGAAGTCAGAAAGAACTACAATGCATAAACTCAGCAACAGATTACAAGACATGTACCAGGGGAGAAAATGATGTTGTGGAGAAAAAAATGAGGGAGAAACCCTTCTATTCGACTTCGACTTGTTCTCTTTTTCCAATTTCTACTAACCTTGATCATATAGCAGTGTGCAGTAATCCTGAACATTAAGGATAGAGACTAGTACACAAGACAATTTCCTCTATACTGAGCTGAAAACAAAATTGACATATTATAAATTTTTCACCCATTTCAAAAATTCAACATAGCTTTTATTCAGTACTTCAGGCACACAAACTTTCCTCAAAATAATCCTTAACAAGTCAAGCTAACCTTAGCACACCAAGGTAACATAATCCATATGTATAATGATGTCCATAGAAACAAAAAAGTAAATTTCCCTTGCATACGCATGCAAGCAGCGTTAAAGATGCACCCCTAAGTTGCTAACACAGAGAGAAGGAAGGCAACAGAAATCACAGAGCACATCAGCGACTATCAGAAGAAATAACAGAATCAAAAGTCTCAATCGATTACCTTAAAATACCGAAAGAATGGCGTGGTGACGAGATCCTGTAGGATCGGATGCAAGACTTCCTTATTCAGCCCATCCACAGTTTCGTAGTTGCAACAACAATCCTCGATGACTCCAGTGTACTTCCTAGACTCCTAAAAGGTCTCAAATTTGTCACCCGCAAAAACATCAAAACCACGAGTTTGCATCATTTCCCAATCAAAAATAGCATCGATCGAGAGAGGCTCACCGCGCACCGACAGATCTGGTTGGTAATCCCGAAAAGAGGGATCTTGACGGAGTTCCTGGAGGTCACGGCGGAGGCGAGGAGTACGGCGATCAGCGCCCCCACGGCCCAGCAGCTCCAGCGCCAGCCTCTCCGTCCACCGACCTCGGCCCCCTTCATGACCTAGCAACCCTACCGCCAGAAGTAGAAATCTGAGTCCGGAATCGGTGAAGATTCCGGGGCGGAGTGGGAAACCCTAGCGACCCCGGCGAGAAATCGGGGGGAGGTTTTAGAAATTCGACGTGGGAGGAGGAAGAAATGCCGGCAGCCCGGCGTTGACGGAGCGTTGAATAAATTGCGGTGACAATTGGGGACGTTTTCATAGACCTGTTGCTTTCTTACCCGATCTGCAGGTTGTCCCTAATATGGGGCCGTTTGATATCTAAACAGACGACAAATAATAATTATCCACGTGGATCAAGGTAAGAAATTCGGTAATTTCGGGGTCGTAAACACATATAAGTTTTAAAATGACACGGAAACGAGATTTTTGACACCGTGTGCGGCCAATGGAAGACTGACACGTCACATATTATTGACGTGGATCAGAGAGAAGTAACGACGAATTCGTGGACTAGCTGAGGTGTTCGCTGACGTCACGATCTCTTTTTGTTGCTTATACAAACAAAATTACACTTTTGAACATTTAGATATATAAAATTTGTATAAAGATCTATTTTTGAAAGTTGGAAAATAGATCAAAGCAAATAGGCACCGAGCCAAATATTTTATTTTTCTAAATAACAAATATATCTACGTTAAAATTTATATTTTAGCAATTGAACAAAGATAATTTAATGTTGCGGAATTTTTAAAAAGCATATTTAATTTTTAAAATTTTCAAAGGTGAATTTATTTTACATTTTATTATTTTCATCAATCACTATAATATTGTTTTGAAAATAACATCATTGATACTGTATAAATCCTAAAATGAATATAATTATGATTTGATGATGATATTTTTTAAAATTTAGTATCATAATAATGTTATTTTTTAAATATAGTATCACAGTAGTTATTGAAAGAAGTAAAATGAATAAAGTGCGTTCTTCATGAAATACAAAAATTAGGTACTTCTTCAGAAATTCCATAAATCCTCTCATTCATTGTGATTTATATTTTCAAAGATGATTTACAAAATATATAATTTTATTAAAATAATAGTTTAATCAAAATTATTATATAATCATTTTAATTTATGTAATCTATTTATAAATAAATTAAAATTTATTTATATTAATATTAGATTAATATAAACATAATTCAAAATCTTGATCATTGATATTGATTCGGTTGAGATCAAAGATGAATTAACTCATCAGTTATCATCAATTAGCTTTTTTATAGATCGAATGTGCGTCAGTTTTATATAAGATCTTTATTATAATTTAACACATATTTTCCATGTATTGAGTGTCTATGAAATCAAAACGAGATTTAGAGATAACTTTTCAAAGAAATAACAACTGTCATGACCCATGGACATGGGCCGTGGTCAAATTTGTAGGACCATACTAAGAATTGGAAGTTCACAGTGCTTAACACGGACATCGTGATTGAATCAATGTTTATCCTTTTTTATTTTATTGAATCAATGTCCTCTATTGTCAACTATCGCATAACATCGTGATGGAGAGATTAGCTCTCGTAATTTATCTTTTTCGTATTAATTTTAAGATGGATTGACGGAAATGTTGGAGGCGAACGTTTCATCTTTTACCACCGTGATGGAGAAAATTGTTCCTTGTTCAATAATGTGCATTATAATTTGTTTTAATAAATAAAATACCTACATTAAAAACACTCAACAAGTGATGAAAAATATTTAGTTTTGAGGATTGAATTTGTTTGCTCATGTTCGGAGCGGAGAAGAAATCATCCTAGAATAATTGTGCAGCAGACAAGCGTAGTAGAAGCAGTTCTTGCGGAGGCATAATGACTAAAATCTAAAATTTGGAGGAGAAATATGATTTAGATTTTTAAGATTTAGAGTGACAAGTATGGTAGATATCATAACTGAAATTAAAAGTATATCGACTCTTAAATTTTAATTAATATTATTTTAGTCTGAAAACGAGGATGGGTCAACTCCTTGACAAATCGACTTTTGGTTGTCTTATGTGATGAGTGAATCATCCACAAGTAAAAAATTGAATAGGTCATCAATAGTTTCCACGGGATGACCTGTTGGTTAGTGTTTGAGGTGTTGCCACAATGAAGTCTAGGGGTCAAATCCTGACTAGTAGTCAGGTTCCTGTCCCTCTTATGCACTAGTCACTGTTCGGACTGACTAGACTAGCCCTCGTGATTTACCTCCTCTGTATTGGTTCTGGGACGGACTGACAGGAGGCGTTGAGGGCGAACGTTTCGACTTTTGCCACAATTGAATAGGTCATTAACATTCGAAAGTTAACGATTGTTCTTAAAGTCTTCCAAGAATCAATGAAAAGGAAGGAGGACTTAACTTCTCTGAAAATATTAACACGAGGTTAAATGGGAAGCCAAGGCATACTTTGGCTT
>JBBUKS010002901.1:0-12873 GCA_038050645.1 Hedychium gardnerianum | reverse complement strand
ATTTACCTCCTCCGTGTTGGTCCTGGGACGGACTGGCGGGGGCGCTGGGGGCGAGCGTTTTGCCTTTTGCCACAATGGAAGCAAAAGAAAATTAACATCAATGAACTTATTCCTACCCTATGCATCCTCTCATGAAGCAAAACAAAATCAATGGAATGCATAGATACACCTTTATGATTAAAGATATATAAGCAACATTGGTATTCCTGAAGCAATTTGCTCAAGACAGGTAGTAGACCACATTGAGATCTCATTCTAACAAGTGACTGCACACACGCAATGACTAGTAGCAGCAGCATTGAATACACGAGAAATAACTAACAAAATACTAAACCAATGCTAGAGAGAACAATTCAGAGCTTACAACTGCAAGACCATATCATTTGCATCCAGAAAAACATAGCAGGACTGAGAAGTAAGACCTTTGCAGGAAAAATTAAGAGCTAGAAGTCGTTTTCCGGGCCAGGATCACTTTAATTCAATCGAAAGGAAGGGCCCAAACCAGCGTAGCAGGCAAAGGTCGTGCTCCCTTGCCGAAGGGAGGGAACAAAACAGCGTTCTCTGACGTAGGCTGGAGCACGGAACTTAAATAGTAAAATGTAGAAGAATCAAAAAGAGGTAATTGGGGAAGAATGAGCTCGCCTGAGGACCAAGGAGGCGGAGGGATGGCTAGGTTAGGGTTAGGGCTCGACGTGCGAATGAATGGAAGAAGGCGCCTACAGGGATCGAGTTGAATGCCAAAATTTTGCACAGCAGGAGGCAGAATCCGAGGAGATCGTGGGAGGGAAGAACAGTTAGGGTCCTCGGAATCGAGGCTTACTAGGGTTCGTGATCGTAGACGAGAGCGGAGGAGGGAGGGGAAGGTCGCGAAGAGGAAGATTGGACAAGGAGATGTAAGAGCCCCAGAGGTGGTCTGGTCGAATCCAACCAGCTTGGCGCCATGGACAGAGCCCGACGCCGCACCCGAACTGAACGCGAACTAACGGATCCGGATTTGGAGGATCCACTTACTCGATCTGGAGACTGAAATCTGGAATCTGCATTAGCCTGAAGATACAATTAGATATCTGACGAGAATAATAATGCGTACTCGTAGATGCAGTCCTATCTAACTGTACTCATCCCTCTCAAACATATTGTGTAAATGAGTTTTGAGGCGCCTTGACGAACATGCCGCAGCAGTTAAAACATAATAAAGAAAAAATTGAGTAATATAGTCGATCCATGGCGAAAAAATAAAACGTTTATCTGTCTTCGCCAATTTATTTTAAAATTGAAAGAAATAAATTATAAATAATGATTCATCTGAATAATGATTAATATATAAGAAAAAATAAAATTTTAATTATTAATTAAAATTTAATCTTTAAATATCATGATAATAATAATTCATATATTAATTATCAATCCATTTTATGAAATTGATCATTGTTAGAACATATGTTGACATTGATTTTAATAAAAAAAAATTGGGTTAGATGAGCACCAAAGTATTTATAGGCAAATTTTTTTTATAAATTTAATTTCACGAGTAAAATATCAATTCATTCTGAACGATTTTACAAGGACGATGAACATCACAAAGTGAGGATTGATTATGCTTTAGATAATAATAATCAGACATCACAGTTTAAAAAAAAATGAGACTATAAGTGGATATGTTCCGAAGTGTAAATGAGTCAAGTCAATCCGATTAAATTTATTTATTCATTTATCAAACTTATTTATTAAATATTTATCAAACTCGATTTAAATTTAAAAGTTTAATTGATAATATTATTATTCAAGTTAAAGTGTTTTTTAATATATAAAATTTATATTTTTTAATTTTAACATGAATATTTTAAAATTATAAAATTTTGTGAATAAACATATTTTAATATATTTAAATAAAAACATAATAATTAAACTTTATATAACTTTTTATATATATATATATATATATAGGACTTTAATAGCCTACACACCTTATCCTGCACAATCATGTGCACCTGCTGAGGTGGCACAATTCTGATCACTGATCATATCACATATATTTTGATCAATGATGTGCAGGTGACCACCTCAGCAGGTGCCCATGGTTGTGTAGGGTAAGATGTGCAGGCTAACAGAACTCATATAGGGCTTTGATAGCCTACACACCTTATCCTGCACAATCATGTGCATGACGAAGCGTTCAAGATGTCTAAATTTGATTTAGGCATCTCAATTGTTAAGTGTATTTTTTTTTTTCTTTTTTTTTTAAAAATTATTTTTTAAAAAATTTTAAATCATAAATATTATATCTCAAATATCATATACCCCGTGAGTACTTACAAAAAATTATGTTAAATTTTTTTTAGTAATTCAACCATTGAATTCTCTGAAACTAAAATAAATAAATAATTATATACATTTTGATTCAGCCGGATCAATTCCAAGAATGAGTCCGCAAGTCACATAATATATCAATTCTTTATTTATTTATATATATATATATATATATATATATTTTCACAAAGGATAGTACGATAAAGAACTAAGCTTACGTTTATTAGTTTTCAAATTTATTTATTTTGTATATTTTTCACTATCAATTGTGGCAAAAGGCGAAACGCTCGCCCCCAGCGCCCCCGCCAGTCCGTCCCAGAACCAACACGGAGGAGGTAAATCACGAAGGCTAATCTAGCCAGCCCGAACAGTGACTATTATTTTTACAACTCACACGACAGCAGAAGGAGGAACAGCAGAAGGAGGAAAATGGGTTGGTTGCAAAAGCTTAATTTTCTATTATGCTAAACATTCAAAAACTCAAGAACCACAACAAAATGTCAGACTCCTAGACTAATTGCAATTTTAAGTTTGGAAGTCTGATCAATGAAGCTGTCGTTGAAAAATCTCCATCAGTAACCAAGTTCAACGCAGATCATCACACAAGTATTTGCAGCATTTTGTTACTAAGGATATGCAAAACAATGCAACTGTGCAAGAATTACTAAACACACGCAATTGTTGGAGACATAGAAATTGGAAACAAAGTTACAGTTTCAATTGTACAACTTCAATACCAGTCTTAGCCAGATCTAAAAAGTAAACTAGCTAGTACACCATATCAATAAATGGTCCGATATCATCGTCGTCGTAGGGAATATTACAACAATACCCAAATCACCAAACTATATAGGAAGTTGCATCATGATAAATAGGAATGGGAAATGCTGAGCCACTCAGAAGAAAAGTATCACTAATTAGTTATCTGAGTTAGGTCGCTGGGCTAGATAGAGAGCTATGGTGAAGTCCTACCATCCTCCTGAAAAATGAAACTGTCCTCATCTGCAGGAATCATGCCTTCTTCCTCCTCGCCATGGCTGTTGAGAGGCAACACTGGTAACTGTGCAGGCTTTGGAACTGACTGCTGTGGATTGAAATCTTCATTTTTAAGTGGAGACCCTTCATGCCACTGACGTGGGCTATCTGATCCATGTGGTTTTCTGCTTCTCTCATTCTGACGGCGTGGTGCATTGAGTTCCACCGCTGCTATGTTTCCCCCATCACTTGACTGGGATCTTTGGTCATCATATGGCATCACTGAATGGTTTGGGTCAGACGTGCGATGAGATGCTAGTGCTGGCACTGTTATTGGGAGTGGTAAATCAACTTGTGGTTCCTGTTCACTTCCCTGGCCATAATGAACAAAGCCCCGGTTAGGACTGTGGCTAAGGCTCCTGCTTCGACTTGGGTCATGGTTGCTGATAGGGGGGCTCGCATGGCAATCTGTTGGTGACAGGCCCCTCCCTGAGAGTGGTGGACTCGCACTTGCCACCTGCCCAGTTGCCCCATGAAAACAATCAGAGCCATGGTTAGGACTGTGACTGCGACTTCTGCTTCGACTGCAGACATGGTTCCTACGAGCAGGGTTTTCGAGCCCAGCTGCTGGTGATGGCATCCTCTTTGGGAGTGGTGAGCTCACATGTGTCAGCTCCTTAGATCCCTCACCATGAGCATCATAGCCATCATTAGGGCTGTAGACGTGCTTAGGGCTGTAGACGTGCTTAGGACTGTGACTGCGACTCCTGCTTGGACTGCAGCCATAGCTCCTACCTGGAGGGATTGCATGCCTAACAGTTGGTGATGGCATCTGATTTGAGAGTGGTGAACTCCCATGTGCTGCATCCCTAGTTCCCTCGCTATAACGATCAAAGCCATGATCAGAACTGCAGCTGAGGCTCCTGCTTTGATTGTGGCCACAGTTCCTACCTGAAGGGCTTGCATGCCTAGTAGTTGGTGATGCAATCAGATTTGGTAGTGCTGAACTCTCATGTGCCGACTGCCTATTTTCCTCATCATGACTATCGAAGACATGGTCAGGACTGTGGAGGGTCCTGCTAGGAAGGCTTGCATGTCTAGCTGTGGGAGATGACATCATCTTTGGGAGTGGTGAACTTGAGCGTGCAACCTCATTAGTCCCCCCACCATAATGATCATATCCATGGTTAGGACTGGGACTGCAGCTCTTGCTTGGACTGCGATCATGGTTCCTGCTGGAAGGATTTACATGCTTAGCTGTTGGTGATGGCATTCTCCTCGGAAGTGAACTTACATGTGCCACCTCCCTTGTTCTCCCACTGTGACGATCATATCCACGGTTAGGGCTGCGACTGCGAGACCTGCTTCGACTGCGGCCTTGGTTCCTACTAGGAGGGCTTGCATGCCTAGTTGTTGGTGATGGCATCCTCCTTGGGAGTTGTGAACTCACACGTGTCGACTCCTTTGTTCCCCCACTGTATCGATCAAGGACATGTTTAGGACTGTGACTGCGACTCCTACTACCACGGCTCTTGCTAGGAGGGCTTGCAAGCCGAGCCCTCTTTAAACTGGGATTGTTTCTCCGATCATGGCTACGACTGCGGCTGCGGCTACGAACCCGGCCCCTAGATCTGCACGTAATAAGAAACTTAGTAACTTGCAAGGTAGCACACATATATTTAGAAATCATTTGATGGAACTATATAGTTCAAATGACACGAATTAAAGTTCATAAAAAACATGTTTACAAACAGTAAGAGTGTGCATGCTACTGACAGGCAGCAAGTAATCACGGAATAATGGAAATATAAGCATCACATGCTCTTGCCCAGCTGGTAGATATAAGCATCAAGAACATTTTATTAATTTTCATTTTACGCAAAGATGGAATATGCATCTTGGTATAACTAAATTAAGATTTAAATTTTGGTGTCATTTACTAGGCAAGACATCCTATTGTGCTCCCGCATGGAGATGTGATACGACCATGGCACATGGCAACACAATGAAAGCTGCATTCACAACAGTGGCAATGCTCTGGTGAGCTAACATGGTAGCGTCAATCAGTAACATACCCTCTTTCCCTTTTCACATGCTCTACGGTCACATATTATCCCTCCCCATCGCTGGTAGTAAACATGAACAATTTACCTGTGCTAACATGTATCCTGTGTTAGCATAGGTCAACAACAATTTGTAAACATTTTGTCGTGGGACCGATGTTGGTTCCAGCACCAATGCTGTAAGCCTGTCACATTGATTTCACAGATGTGATGAATACTCTAAGTGGCTTAGACAGTATAACCTGTTTGTATGAGGATTCCACAAGCAAAATCTAATTTACTTGATGAAATAATTGCTGACAATATTTTTCCAACATGATATCAAGTTTGTCAAGGAAGCTATTACTAGCACCATAGCCTACATCCATGCCTATGATGGCAAACATATCCACAATCTATTTTAGCAAGTAAACACTTGAGAGATTGAGCTAGTAGCAATTCTTCAGAATGTTGAGTCTTGCAGCATGAAATTTCATATCATAAAATTCTGCATATGTAAGCCTTGAAAGTGTGCATGATACCAAAATTTGAATTCCAGTAAAGCAGTATATATTGCTATCCCACATAGTATCACTAAGTACCTGTCAAGAGGCTCGCGGTCATTGGTGCCATGACTGCCAAGATAAGAATCTGATCTACTTGGAAGTGATAGCAAACCACCCAAATTGCTTTGCCCACTAACTGAGCGGCCATTATCCCTGGCATCCGAACGGGAAGCCCAGCGCCGTGACCTGCCACCATGGCCACCACGTGAAACCATGTCTTTTAGCTCCTTTGGAACTTTCTGATTAGCACCTTCGAGAATTTTAACAAGATCTGAAGCATATTTGGAGTCCTGTTGACAAAAAAAGGTGTAGGAGACTCCCGTTGCACCAGCCCTGCCAGTTCTACCAATTCTATGAACATAGTCTTCAACTCCTGTGGGGAAGTCATAGTTTATCACCACCCTAGAGAAAATTCAAATTTGACAGGTTAATAAGAAACAAATTAAAAATTTAATGAAACAGAAAAACTACCAGGTTAACTGACTGCTAACAAAAGTCAAGCATCCGTAACCTGATATCCTTAATGTCTAGACCGCGAGCAGCAACATCTGTGGCTACTAGTATGGGAGATCTACCCGTGCGAAATTGGCTTAAAACCCGATCCCTCTCGGCCTGAGACTTGTCACCATGAATAGCAGCAGCTTTGAACTGACGTGCAAGTGTTCGAGATAGCTGGTCACACATTCTCTTTGTGGTGCAAAATATGAGAACCTTGGAGCCTGCATCTTCATTACGCAATATTTGCTCCACTCGGCGTTGTTTCTCCACTGGAGTAATTACTTCTACATACTGAAGTAAACACAATGAGCATATTAGTTTTACCAGAATTATCAAATCAAATCAGTCAATACGAATAATACATGGATAGAAAAAATGCATGCAGTGCACTAGAGATACGCGAACATAAAAAACTCGATCATGTTAAATTTATGAGGGGAGATGAGATGTGCGTGTACCGCACAATTAATTATTGGTAAATAGCAATCCCTTGACGTGGAAAGGATATTTCCATCATGATTTTTGAATGATGAATAAAAACACGTGGAAAACAATCGACACATGTAGTCCTTGCAAACATGAACCTCTTTAAGCAATAAAAAAAGCGTGTCTGCATAAGAGATTTCTAAGAATCAATAAATGAGGATTCAAACATTGTTTGGGCACATTTCTTTTCTGCAGTGCAAGTATGACGAAACCAGAATACATTTTTAATGCAACATCTAGACAGACAGATCATACTTCTATAATATTAAGACGTCATTTGCTATCATCCCTCATTCAATAGGTTAACTAACAACTTGATTGAATATACCAAGACATAGGAAAAGACGAATCACTGCAATTCAAAATAAATTTATTTTCTTCTAGAAACACAAGATGATCCCTTTAGTAACAAACAAATACAAATTTCAGTTTTTTAAGTGAAACTCTACTAGATTCAATACCTGTGTGATAGAAGTGTTTGCAACAAGCTCATCTGTACTGCCAATGTTGACCTGAACAGGATGAACAAGTAAATCTGCAGCAATTTTTCGGACTTCTTTGGGCCAGGTAGCAGTGAACATAAGTGTTTGGCGACGATTAGGTACTTCTTTCACGATTTTTCGAATTTGTGGCTCAAAGCCCATATCCAGCATTCTATCAGCCTCATCAAGAACTAAATATGAAACCTGACGGAGACTCACTCTTTTCATCTCCAAAATGTCATTTAATCTTCCTGGAGTTGCAACAATAATGTCCACTCCTCGATCAAGATCCCTCAACTGGGGCCCTTTAGGTGCTCCTCCATACACACACTTTAACAACAACAAAAATGCACATTCAAAAAAAATTCTAAAGACAGGAGATTGTATTTGAATAAGCATATTGGTTCGTCTAGAAGAAGATATATGAACAAACCGTGCTTAGAATTCTTGATGATCTGCCAAACTTTAAAGCTTCTTCCTGTATCTGTGTTGCCAATTCCCTTGTCGGTGCCAGTATTAACATTGTAGGACCTAGTTTACATTTGTTTCGAAGGCGCTTGAGGTGCATGAACCCAGGAAAAAGATATCCTAATGTTTTTCCAGATCCTGTTTTTGCAATAGCCACTATATCACGACTCTGTAATGCAATTGGCCATGACTGAGCCTGAATTGGAGTTGGAGCAGAAAAACCAGCACGGTATACCTGGAAACAAAAACCATCAAGTCCCATGAGAATTATTGCCACACAACTAACTAAATACAAAATTTACTGAGCATATTTTTGCAAGTTAAATTGAGAACTAAGCTTATGCCAGAAGTGCATCCTTGAAATGCAAACTGTTACTTGATAGATGCAAACTGAAGCAAGAGAAAGGGACGTATATCCTTTGCACCAAGGTAGAAGCTTAGACAATCACTGCAGAACCAACTGATGTACAAGAGACTCAAAAGTCCCTTTCCAGTTGGTACCTGCTCACAGATGCAAGCTGTACTGAACAAAAGGCCTTCTTTTTTTGTTGGACTCAAGTAGCAGCACAAAACAAATCAAGGCAGGTAGCTCAAGTCATGAGCTAGTTGCTCGGAGAGCCTATTCAAACATTGCAACTGCTTGCAAATGCGAAGCTGGAGCAGAAAGGACCTTGAATTCTGAAGACCTGAGTGGCATCCTGAACCATATCACCATAGGCAGGCTCACCCACGAATCAGAAAGTGGGTCAGCCCTTCCCAGATTCAGCCCTCCATAATGGGCCCTCCAGCTATATAGCAGCTACCCATTAAGAGGGTGGCACAGCGTACGACATTAGCTCCGCCCTGGAGCAAATATCGCACCTGCGGCAAAGTACAGAAGGGAAAGAAGACAGAAGAGGCATGAGCATCTAGATAAACCAAATCAACAGCAATTGCAAATTTCATACAAAGCATGAGTAAGAAATACAGCACAAGAAACTTACACATGTTTCATGTAAAACGTGTGTGCAAGATAAGATAATAAAGAAAAGGACAACTACCTCTTCCAAAATCTCGGGTGGGAAACCTGCAGATTCAAATGTCATGAATGGTGCAGGCACATCTTCTCCCTGTGCAAAATTATCAGCGCTAAATAGAATTAGCAATGAACTAAAAGACAACATTGTTATAGTGATAAAAGAGAGTTTAGATTGCAAAATAACTTGGATACACTATGAGAAGATAACAGGACCATTTTATACTTATGGCACGAGCCTGACCAAGCAGGACACATGGCGAATAATTACACAGGTGATCCATTTGAAATGATATTTTAACAGTCACCGACGATCCAATGTCATGAGTGAAGTTACAAATCTAGTAGTTTTACTTGATATTGTTCAATAAGCTACGTTCCAATGAGTAGCCATCTGAGAATATTTTTTCTCACTCTTCCCTCCAGATAATAAAGTAACCAACAAAAGCTAGGTCTGTTAGATGAGTTCCACCATTAGCACAGTACGATAACATTATAAAAATAAGATTAAAAGTTTCACAGCAAAATTCCCCTCTATAAACTTCTAGAATAAGCACATGTTCTGAGAAATCTCAGAAAACCTTATCCTTTTGTGAATAAAATCTAGGCAGGTGTTAGATGTGAAAAAGCTTAGTTGTTTGGAGACAGATACATAATTGAACATTCTCGATAATAACTTGTTGACAACAAAATATTTTCAAGAAGAATAGTGATTCACACTTGGATGCCAGGGCAAACATACCGTCACAATTATTTCATTTTGTCGACAATAAGCTTCTACAGGTGTGGAAGAAGCCCTTCCAACATTGACAGATGATCCTTGGCCTCCAGTTGAGATCTTCGCTTCTCTTTTTTCCTTTGTGCTATGTCCGTTCCTGCTTCTTCCATTTCCATCCTAAATCAAATAAAACAGGAAAAAAAAATGTTAACGCATGATTTAAGATAGTGAAGGCGGGAAGGAATAATCCATTTGAACAGTGTTCTCCCACGGATCCAAAATAATGTTTCGCCTGAGCTTTTATAAAAGGAAATAAGGAAACAGTTATTACATACAGCGTGAAGAAGCCAAACCTGGTGGTTCCTCGAACGATCATGGCGATCATCATCCTCGTGACGATGACGGCGATCATCTGGATGATGACGGCTTCGATCAGCTTGGACCGTGGAAGAGTTGACGGCGATCACAGAAGCGGATTTGGGAGGAAGGAGCGGAGGGGGCGGGGGCAAGAGTGGAGGAGGCGGAGGGAGCTCATCGGACGGGCGTTCGTACTGGGTAACGTTGGTTTCCGGGTTCCAATAGTAAAGGTAGCCGGTGCTTCCGTCCACCAGCGCCCGCCAAGGTTTGGGCAGAGTCGGGTCATCCGGAGCGTACCGCGGCCGGCTCGATGTGCTTCCGCCGGCCATAGAGTACGGATCAAATCGAAGCCCCCTCACTACTGCAATCAACTCGTTGTTCCTCGGGAGGATTAGGAAACCCTAACCTCACAAAGACGCCTCTTCTCGATACGAAGAAACCGAGGAGGGCAGTCCGGTAGATGAGAGCGGCGGATCTGGCTCTCCGGTAGAGGACCGAGGGCTGCAGCGGCGGCTCTTCGAGATCCGTCGCCGCCCTTCTCCACCGATCTGATTCGGCCCGAAAGGGTTTCGATGCGAATGAGTATTCGTTTTTTTTTTCTCGTTCCGCGTTTTTATCTGCCGACTTGCTCTCTTCGGTGATGTATTAAATAATAATGCCCCCAAAAATGATTTATATGGTACGTAAAATAGGCTTTTGGTGGTTGAATATTCAAATAAAAATAAAAAATTGTTTCCAGCCATTAAAGTAAAAAAAAAATTAAAATTAAAAAGACCCCCTATTTATTAGAATCTTAAAAAGAGTACTTTCAAAAAATAAATTAAAATAATTTCTCATGCAAAAATACTCTTATTTTAATATAATGTAGCTACTATAAATATATAAAATTAAATTATAAAATTTATATATATAATACTTTATATAAAAAACTTTTATCAATTTAATCAAAATTATTTAAATATAATCAAAATCACTTTAACATAATTAAAAATATATATAATACTAATGGAATAATTAATTAATAGTTATAATAATATTATAATAAGTATTAATTATTACAAGTAACTATTTAATATTATAAATTTTTTAATTATATTAAAATTATTTTAATTAAATTTAAATAATTTTAAGTAAATTATTAAAGGAAATTTTATTATAAATTATTCTATGTATAGATTTTTTAATAGAATAAAATTGATTTATTTTTGTACGTTGTAACATATACAAAATAGATGTAGAACGATTTTTATTATCAAAAATAGGATGAAATGCCTTTTTATTTTTATTTTTAAATATCCTTATGACAATTTTGATAATTAAATAAGTCCTTTTGACTTTTCTAAAGATGCCCCTAATTATCATAACAGTGAAAAAGACACATTATATATAATAAAAAAAACAAAGCTTTTTTTATATTTTTATCAAACAAATATTATATTCTCTACCTCCAACAGATATACCATAGCTAGCGGCTCAATGTAGTCACAAATAGCTGTTAAAATATTAGAAAAAACAACCCGTGACAATAGTATCTTAAATAATTTAAAAAAATTAAAATTTAAAATTCAATTATAATATATTATAAAAAAAAAATCTGAATAAATTTTCATTAATACTTCTGAAAGAATGAATTTTTATTAATACTTCTTCAATTATCTTAATCAATAACAAATTTTTATAGAATTAAATTTCGATGTTATGTAATTAATTATTTTTTAAAAAATATTTTAAAAATCATTCCATTTCAATTCAATTTAAATATATAACTTTTAACAAAAGTAGGAAGGAGTTGAGAGTGAGAACGGTGATCAATGTTTTTTTTAAGTTGATATCAGATATAATTTATATTTGTTTATTATTTTTTAAGTGATAAATTATATTTTTTTAATTGGTAGTAGGTAGGTATGTCTTTCGATTTATGATAAATTTAAAGTACATTTTATGTACAATAAAAAATGGATCTTTTGAATATTCATTTTATTTGATATTCAATTTTTTTTTTTTGAGTGTTTTATCGTTACATTTCACGCGTGGGCACACGTCTATTATTATATCCACATTTTATCGTTTTATTATATCATTATCATTAATTTTTTATTTCCATTCATTATTGAATTTTAATTAAATTCTGAACCTTCTAATTATTTTAATACATTATTAATTTTGTCATCGTCGTGTAATGTCGTTGTTAAAAATATAGATAACTAATTGAACATTTTCGTCCATTAATCAAATTAAAAATTCTATCATCCAAGGTAGATTGAAATCCATCCATCTAAAATTTGTCTTTAATTTTTTTTTAATTTCTTATATTATTTTTTTTTCGTCTATTTTTGTATCTTTATGTGATTTAAGTCCATTCATTTAATTAGGCATGAAACTGTGGTTTATCAAAAACTAGTTATAGTAATTGCAAATTATATCATTTCTAAAAAAGATAAAATTCACGTGACCATTTGTGGATCTTATATAATTAAATCATTAGAAAAAAATTTAAAAATTAAAAAAAAAAATCATTACGTAGAAGAGTATTTTCAAAAATTTGACTTTGACTCAATTTTATAAATCTATTATGTGATAATCAATTTAATTATTAAAATATATTATTGTTCCGAAGAATAATACAACCGATGTCTTTTTGATTTTTTAGACATTTAAGAATGAATTTCAGATTTGATAAATTAATAGATAATTTTTTCATAATGAATTGATAAAATACTTATTGCGAGTGATTTTTAATTTATCCTAATGATCGATGAATTTTTTTTATAAAATTAAATCGATCATTCTAAAATTAGTCAGTATAAATTAGATATTTGATATTAATTAAAAATATATATATCATTAGTGAGTTTATAATCACAACCTAAATTAATCATAAATCTGTTGAATTAATAAATTGTTTAGAATCATTAAGAGCTCTTTTAATAGATAATCTTCTTCTTTTATGTGAAAA
>JBBUKS010002882.1:0-12875 GCA_038050645.1 Hedychium gardnerianum | reverse complement strand
CAGATAACAATAAGACTTAACTTTGAACCTTTGACAACATCAAAACATAGGTTTGATTCTGGTGCTCCGTGCACCAAGACAGTCGACTGATAATTGGTATCAGTCGACCGATACGGCCAGTTTAGCATAGTTCAGATCTAAGTCGAGCAAATATGATGCACAATATTTTTCAGTCGACCAATCTAGCCAACGTGGCAAAGATCAGATCAAAGTTTAGCAAGAATGGTATACAGTGTGATCAGTCGACAGATCAATGAGATCAGTTGATCGAACCATAAAAGGTAATGATAGCTAACAGATCAAATCACACAAAAAAGGTATACTCAAGGTTCCATCGATGGATAAGCTTTATAAGTCGACCGAACAACGTGATTTACAAGATTGGACAAATCAAATCAAAGCAAAGAAGGAAAAGTGCGGGGTTTAGTCGATGGATAGGAGGATCAGTCGATCGAAAGGTTCAGTCGGCAGATCGAGTTTCCAGTCGACCTAACAGTGCCTATAAAAGAAGGCCTTGGGGTCCGATCCAATCATCAATTCTCTTCACGCTTCTTCTCATCTCTGCTGCTTCAACTATGCAAATTCTGTTACTACTGCACCGAGAGGCTATTTGACAACCGAAGCTCCTTTTTCTACAATATTGTTGTTGGTATAATTTTTTTTTTACTTACATTCAACTAAAGGAGATAGTAGTGTTGTTACTATCCTCCTATTTTCATTGTACGAGTTTGCTTCTTCTCTAAAAGGTTTCGGAGAGGAAAACTATGGTGATTGCCCATCGGAAGCAGTCAAGGATAACGGGTCTTGGAATAGTAGTCGCTGAACTACGAACCAAGTAAAACTGATCATGTTCTTATTTTCATTTCCGATGCTAACTTACTTTGATTCAGTTTTACGAAGATGAAAAGAAAAGATTTCAAACGAACGAGATTCACCCCCCTCTCTCGTCTCTTACAATCCTATAACATCATGTCCATCACCTTGTGATGTTGATCGTGCATGTGCTGCCGGAGAAAATCATACCCGATCATCATTCCGCTGGTTGATCCTCTACTCGAGTGACTCAAGACATCCATAAATATCCTCTCGGAAGCTAGCATATGGGTTGTCAGGTTTGTGAAGGACCTGCCTGAGTGAATGAAGGTCTAGGCTGGGCATAGTCAGGTCTGGGTAGCCCAAGTAAAGGAACATTTGGGTCAGCTTCTTCAAGTTCTTCCTCCTCAAGCTCCTCTTCATGTTCAGGTCGACGTCGTTCTTTGTAATAGAAGGTCCCATCTGGTCTTTGTCCTATGCTAGCTAAGGACAGGTGCCTAAGTCTTATTTTGTCAAAGTCTTCAAATAGGAATCTAACCCTACATAATGCAGTGTTTATCCCAAAGGATACCATGAGTCTAGTGATAATGTGACAATAGGTCATATGTATTCTACCGAAGGTACTATATCCTGAATAATAGATGACGACCCTAAAGATCAGTAGTCCAATGTTTACATCTAACCTATGTCTGAATACATACATTAGGGACAAAGTGATAGAGTCCAATGACTGACTGGTATCTAATGGATAGAAATATGACACAGTTGACAATAAACTTGTAAAGTATGTTGTTCTGAATGCTTAGGTTGACTACATGTACCTTATTATAATAAAGGGTATGAAAGAACTCTTGATGCATGACGTCTAAGGTGAGATGTGCTTAAGGTTTAGGTAAATGTTTAGGATATTTAGGGAAGCAGTGAAACATGCGGTTTGACACTCTAAGGATCAATAAGTTCATAAGGGTCTCAACATCAAAAAATATATCCATTGTAGTAACCCTAGTCTTATAGTGCATGTCATCTATAGGAGTGAGGTTGTGGTAGAATTTTGTGCAAAAGTCAATGTTGATAGGGTGGTTGCAATAGACTAATTGCACTAAGGCATAATAGTTGATTATCTCAACTATGTCCAGGAAGTAGGTGTGGAAAAAGTCACTGTCTAGGTACCGGGGTGCCTATAACTTCGTGGGTTGTGATCTCGAAGGATAGCCTAAGTTCTTCAAAGAAAAACCTAAGATCATAGGTTGGGTGAGAGGGACCTTTTCGGCATGGCTTTTTTTGGCTACAATGAAATAATTTAACTAAAATAAATATAAGTTCTATGAAATGAAAAAGGGGGGGTTTTGAATTGAAGTAATCAGAGGCTATGGATTTGGTCGACAGATTAGAGAGGAGGAAGGTTCTAAGGTAAGGTCGACTTTACCCAACATCCCTTTTTATAAGACAGGATCAGTCTACCAATCCCGGATCAATCTACCGATCCATTAAAGTCTGGTCAACCATTCAACTTCCACAACGTAGCTTTTTGGGTTCCTGAGGACGTTTTGTTTATTGATGCATACGGATCAATTTATCGATTCATTAAAGTCCGATCAACCATTCAACTTCCAACATAGCTTTTTGGGTTCCCGAGGACATTTGGTTTATCGATGCGTACAAATTAGTCTACCGATCATGAGTGGTCAATGTCAACTGATGGTTAAACTGACAATCAGCTCTGACCATAAGCTTTTTGATCAAGATCGGTCTACCAATCCTGGTTTTCGATAGATCGATAGTTCAATTTTTTATCTTATTGACACATGTTAGGTCTTTGGATGTTCAATGGGTTCGGTCTACTAATCAGGGTTTCTGGTAGACTGATATGTAATTTTTACGAACTTAGGCATAACTTAAAATTCATTCAATTTAACTTTGAGCTATTCTAAGTAGATGTCTAACCTTTTATTTCCAGTTTGATTATCATAAGATGTAAGTCTTCAATTAGGTTAGTCAAATTTATGTGACTCGTTCATTGTGAACATAAGGGATCACTTAGTTTGATCAATTTGAAAGTTTTTAGCTCTGATTTATGACGATGCATTGATATAAGCATCTGAAATCTGAGCTTGGACCTAAGCATCTCACACCGGTCTAAGTAACTCAATATACAAACAAGTTAACCCTAAGTGTTTGTGAGATGCTGGTTGTCTATATCTTTAGGTTCATGCTTTTAAGGATAAGATCTAGGCTAGTTCAAAAAGAAGGTGAAAATAATATAATATTATTAAATATTCCTATTCTAGCTATCTAGCTAGTTTCTACTTCCTATAGATTGAGTAATCACATGCAAGGTAAAGTATCATTTGTTGATTTTAACTTATAATCTCACCCATTCTAAATTCTCAACCAAGTTAGTCCTATAGGTTTTGTGAGATAGTTTTCAATTTTACTTGATTTAATTTTGAATTTTGAAGAAGGTTGTTTGACCTTGTGTTAGATTCAAACTTAGTTTTGGGTCCGCCAAGTTAGTGTTTTTAGAATAAGTTTTCAAGCTATGGTGAGTCACAATAGACATCATTAAAGTAATCAGGTGTCTAAGACAAAACTTTCCCAAAACAACTAACCCAAGAAACTTAATATTAAGTTTTAATCTAACTAGCTCATATTAGACTGGGGTAGTTTCAGCTAGATCTATTAAGTCGATTGCACTAGGTAGAATGTTCATGATTCAACCTAAACCTGTTTCGATCAAGTTTCCTTAGCATACTATCATCTCAACCTTTTCCGATGCTATATTGTCAGGGTCCGTCAAGCCTTTTTCCTATCTAGCCATTTTAAGTTAAGCAAAAAAATTAAACTAAGCATGCAAAAGCAAACAAACATGTAAAGCAAACAATCATGCAATTTTTTTATCTAACAGGAAAAATAATTTTTCTATTGGCTCCTCTTGGATCACAACTTTGATAAGGTCTATCCAAGTAATTAATCTGATCCTTGGGGATCCAATATTGGTTTGGTCCAACTTCATTAATCAAAGAAGATTTAGGGCCCATTCTTGGACTCATTTTCTAGCAATACGATTAATTAAAGACAAGTATGATTTGAATCGAGTTTTAGCTTTGTATCCGAGTCTAGATCTGTTGTATATGACTCTTTGAGTTTCAAGTATCATGTTAAGTTACTTGGAGCCCAAAGTAAACCATTCCAACGATCCCTTAAGTTTTTCAACTTAAGTTTTCAAAATGGAATTCTCTTCCTCAGGTTGTTGAACTTGAGTTAAGGTTCCATTCTGAACTTAATCAGTTGAAAGACTTGGGTTAGTCCTCTCCTTAAGGATTTTTACCTCCTTTTGGAGTGACTTGGCCTGGACATTAGACTTAGCTAATTTTTGAGTCAAGCAGGCAATCATATCATATGATTTTTTTGACTAAAAAAGAATTTACCTTGGTGTTTGGTTCGTATGAATCAAATATGGATCTGTGGCTTAACTCGAACTTGGACACGAATTCGGGCTTGGACTCGGACTTGGCCACTTGTTATCTTATTGTTAGCGCTAGGAAGCTTGCTTGAGCTTATTCTTCTGATGAAGACTTGTCCCATGTTTCTTTCAGGGTCTTCTTTCTTCTTTGGTTTTTGGTCACCTTCATATTGGAACATTCAATCTTGAAATGTTCTATCTAATTGCACCCCTAGCAGATCATTTCAGATTTGACCTTTGTGATTCGGTTCATGCCCAATTGTTTGTTTTTTGATTGGATCACCGTCTTGATTTTGCGCTTGGAGAATCCTTTCTTCTTTTTGAACATTTTCTGAACTAGGTTGACTAGTTCAGAGGAGATCTCCTTGTTGTCTTCTAAATCGGATTTGTCTTCAAATTTGGGTCAGGATCTTCGGTTCCTTGTTCTTGATATTACTTGCAATCAAAGCGATACCTTTCTCAGCTTGACTTGTATTAATCTATTCGTGTAATTTAATTTTGAAAAAAACTCTTCTAATCTAATAATTAAAAGATCCTTGGAAACCTTGTAAGCATCTACTATAGATGCCCACAAGGTGTTCCAAGGAAAGTCTTTGAGCGCATACCTAATTACGTAATGGTTCTCCACTTGTTGTTCGATCGAGTGAAGTCTATTAAAAAGGTCCTAGATCCGAGTGTGTAGCTGACTTGTCGATTCTCTTTCCTACATTTTGATATTATACAATTTATTTAAAAATAAATCACGTTTACATACTTTCATGTCGGAACTTCCTTCGTGTAACTCGACTAGCTTTTCCCACAAGTCCTTCGCTCTGATGAAGGGTCTGACTCGGTTGAGTTCTTCCTTGGTCAAGGCACACTAGAGAGTCTGAGTTGATTTAGCATCGGCTTCGATTTTCTTCTTGGTGTTGGCGTCCCACTTTTCGCACCCTAGCGACTGTCCTTACTCGTCAGTGGGTAATGTGAATTCAGTCTAGATCACAATCTATATTTCCACCCAAGTCTTCAGGTGGTACTTCATTCGGCCCTTTTAGTAGCTGAAATCATCATCGGAGAAGGGCAAGGGATGGATTGTACTAAAACCTTCTAGATTGGCTATGTAGAGTTCTTGCAAAACAAAAGTGATCGAGATGTACCAAGACATAATCTTGGATTAATAGTGCGGGAGAAAAAGAATAAAATGATGAGAAAAAAAATAAAATCAAAAGAAATGGCTCAATTGGTGATTACACCAATTCTGAGCACCCCCGCTCTAATACTGATGTTGTAAACCACAAGTGCGCGGTTGTCATCAAGTAATAAAAAGTATCGATCCCACGATGACTAAAAATCGAGTATCGATTTACAATGTGAAATCAGTTATCTAGAGAATCCAAAAGTTGTGAAAGTCTTGAGAAAATAGAGAAAATCATGAGTAAAAGTTTCTATGAAGAAATTTGATGTTAAAAAGCAATCCTAGGACTTCGATTTCACCACAATGACTGTAGTAGACACCCTAACCTATATTTGGTTTCCTAATTTCATTAGTTGTTCGTGTAGGTAGACAATCTCGATTTAACCTACGTGATCTTTTAGAACTACGTCGGTGTATCTGCACAAACACAACACCTACTTTCAGGATGACATTGTTGAAGAACCTCTTTCTCACGGAGGCTCCTATCACGAGATGCTCCACGATTCTTGAGTTGCCTTGCCTTATTGTGTGACGCCGAATCAAGGCAGACCCATTAAGCTTTGTGAAAACCTAGGGAATCCTTGTGATAACCCGACCTACTTTCGTGATCGACCTCACATCTCGATATTCTACAGGTCAGAGGATTAGGTTCACCTTTCGATCCTTCCCCACACCCCTTGGGATACGAAAACATACTTTTGACATTGAGTTTGTGTATGTACAGTAGAGCCGAACCACAAACAATCAAATCATAGAATAATAAAAAACACAAATATATGAAACCTCATAAAAACAAAGTGTCTACATGCCAAAGGGTTACTCCCTAGTCCTAGAATTAAGAGCACTACTCCATGGACATGGAGTTATAACAACAAGACATAGTAAATAAGCTTTTACAATCTAAACTCAAGAGAAAAGAGATAAAGACTTATTCTATGAAGTGTAGACCATCTCCATGCTACTCCTCCAACTCCAAACACAGACGAGAACTCCTCTTGCTCCTTGGAATGACTCTCCTAGGGTTTCTTGTCACCAGGGAACTCTTCCTCCCCTTTCCACGAGTCTTGGGGATCCTTTTATAGCCTCCCCATCCCTTAGAATAGGATGGAACTTCAAAAATTACCGAACTTGCAAAATCTGCGACAGGGTGACATGGCCATGTGAAAAGCACACGGTCGGGTCATGGGTCTTCCTAGAAAGTGGCGCACGACCGTGTGAAAAACACACGGTCGGGTCGTGTGTAACTCTAGAAAATCCACGGTTGCTCCGTCTTCGCTCATTTTCATCCCGAGGAACATGCATGTGTCTTGGGACACGATCAGAGCGTATTCCTTGTTTTATGTCTTCGTTCTAAGGTTTTTTTAACTCCGTTTTAGTTCCGGTTCTTCATCCTATCAATAAAAAAATGCAAGAACAAATCTCCGAATAAGAAAATAGTAAAATGATACTAAAAAGAAATAAATCATGCAATGTATGCTCCTAAAATATCACAAAATGAATGCAAAATACTAATAAAAATCCTGTATGAAATACACTCATTAAATACCAATTGTACGATTGGAGTAAGTGTTAGAGGGGGTGAATAGCACGCGTCACCAATTCTCATTTAAAACTTATTTTATGATTTTTTAAAGTAAGCAATAGAAATTAAAGAACACAAAAAAGAACACTTTTATTTTTACTTGGTTCACAGCCTCTGCTGCTACTCTAAGGCTCGCGATCGTTGATTGCTTTCACTGGACAATCCACTATATGTCTCTTTCTCAAAAGAAAAAGAGACTCATCTTACAAAAATTTAAGGAATAGTAACACGTTTATCGTTCCTTTATAAGATAAAGCGCAAAGACGATGTAAATAAAAACAAGTATACTGACAATAGATATTCTGGAGATGAGTGTGATTGTTGGAGCAACGATTCGTCGCAGCATTGGTGTTTCGCGGCAAGGCGAGAGTAGAAGCACTTGAGAATTGATTGAGAATCTTCTACTCGAGACCTTTTATAGACCCGAATCGATCTACCAATCTGTCTAATTGATATACCGATCGCCTTGGAAATTGGATCCAGATATGGTCAATCAGTCTATCGATCCCAGGAATCTACCAATCGAACCGAACTTCATCCAACCTCCTTCCTCCACGTCAGCTCTTCGAGGATGAACTTCAATCACGTCAGCATCCAGGTCCTTATCCTTGACTATGCCCTTTGCCACGTTAACCAATCAAAGTTTATCCCCGTGCTTCATAAGCAATCTGAGACTCATCCAATCCACGTCAGATGCCACATTAGCACAAAGGATGACTCAGCTGACACATTAGTATTCGGTCAACCGAACCATCCTTTGGGTCTATTGATCCTTTTCGGCCTACCAATCAGGCCAATCGATCTATCGATCCTGCAAAACTGAGTTAGCACAGTAATATGAAATTTAAAGTATGATCTTGAATCTGATAATTGTTTAACTATCTGATCTCAACTTTGAAATTTGAGTGAACCCCTTAGTCGGACCGTCGCCTAAGGTTGTCCCTACAAAGATGACTCATCCTTACCAGTTCTCCATTTCAGAAGAATCATTTCACTCTAGAAACTTACCTCAACTTACCTATTTACCTATGACCAAACCTTTGATCCTCCACACCAGTTTAGGCTTCGTCCTCTCATCATCCGATCACTTGACCCTTGGACTTTCTTCTGACTTGATCTTTGGTTCTCTCTGACTATCAAATCCATCTTGCTAGATGTTTAGTCCACTGACCCATCTAAACTTATCCACCTAGTGTACTTGATCTACTAAGACTTTTTTTGCCTAACATTCGATTCAGCTGACCTACTAGGACTTTAACTTGCCTAATATCTAATCAACTTGACTTACTATGTAATATACCATATATATATATATATATAATATCTAGGATGAGAAAGATTAAAACAATTAATATTTAATATAATTAAATTTAATTTTGGATATAATACTAAAATAATTGATAAATACTAACTAAATAAATTTAAATGAATTTTTTAGAATTTTATTGAAATTTTTATAATTTAAAAAAAAAATAGATATTTTTTGGGGATAAATTGTTAGACTTCAAGAAAGCTGTTTTAGAATATCTCATTTTAAGTTGGGAGTTGATTTAATATAAACATAAGTTCCTATAATTAAAACCTTCCCCTGTTCATCTCCGTTGCACCGCATAGCGCACGACGTCGACTGCTTCCATCCTCCGCCGACATCCTCCCTTACCCACCTCAACTGGCCCCGTTGTCGCCGGTCGTAGCCCTGGTTCTTAGAGAGATCGATAGGAGGGGAGAGTCGAGGAGGCAAACACAGAGATGGGTCATGGCTGTTGTCGACGATGGAGATCGTCCTGAATTTTAAACCCTTTGCCTTTCCCTCACGCGTCGCCGCAAAGGCCGACGTCGTGATCCATCACCGGATAAGAAGTCGCGAAACTGTCGCGTATCACACCATTCCGCACCATTATCATGAGTCTCTACCATGAGCCACCGCGTCTTGTAAGTCGTTGTTGCAGCCCGACGCCGACCACCAGCAACTGTTCCACCGCCGGCCACCATAGGCCACCGTCGAAGAAGAAGTGACTGATTGGGGTAAATCCTAATAAATCTGATTGCCATTTTAATTAATCTATTTTAATTAATTTGAGTTTAATTAATTACTCTCTAATTAATCAAGTTTAGATTAGGTGGTTTAATAAGATGAAATTAGTTGATTGAGTTAACTAAATTGATAATTAGATTATTAATTGAGTTATTAGCCTAAATTGTGATTACTTGATGTAATAGTTGATGCTTAACAATTAAATTGATAAGAGATAATTAATCAACGAGTTTATTAAATGATTAATTGTTGAATTAAGTAAGGATAAATTAATCGGTTCTATTACCAGCTATAGAATTAATTGAAGTAAGACTTGACTTGTTATTAATCGGATTGTTAAATAGATTAATTAATGAATTAATTTAACTATGGAGGGATTGATAAGCGGATTAGTGTTTGACTAATTAATTAACAAATGGATTAATATTGATGAATTAACGATTAAGATATGAATTAATCAATAGGTTGATAAATTGATTTAACTTTATTACTAGGATTACTCTAGTACTTAGATTGTCTTTGTATCATGTACTTGTAGGATTCAAGCTCGATGGAACCTCTGACTTGAAGACAGTTAGGATATTTCACAGTCGAGGTGGGTAGTTCCTACTTTGACCTCTTTAGATCTTTGATCTTGGTGTATGATTATTTTTGCTTATATATAGTGATTAGGTGGCTTACCTTATATCCACTCTATATTGTTCTTGCAATTGGTCACCCCAGGTCCGATGTTACCTGACCTGGTTAATCATTTGTTTATATTGTTCTTGCAATTGATCTTTTGTTGCCTGATCTTATTTTAGTCTATTTGATATCTATACAGTTTCGTTGTTGTCTATGTTATTTACTTTCATTTATATTTGTGCTTTTATGCTAGAGATACTATACCGTAGCATAGATGTAAAATATTGAACTAGGTTACTGCTAGATATTTATATCCATGCTTATGACATACCATAGTGTAGGATATTGAGTATTCCTACTTGACTCGTGTCGGTTATTTAGGCTCATGCATATACGTTAGTAAGACTATACCGTAGTGTAGGATATCGAGTATCCTACTAGGCCTTATTTGTTATTTAGGCTCTTTCCTATACGTTAGTGAGATTAGATCATAGTATAACTTGTAGAGTAGTATTCTTAGATTGATTATTATTGCTTACTTGTTTATTATCTCTTTGTATGCTTACTTATCTAAACTACCCATGGGACCCATCCGTGGTAGAGTGTTTCTCTCACAGTCCATAGCTAGATAGCTACACACCCTATCTACCCACGGGATCCGTCCATGGTAGAGTGTTTCTCCTGTAAACAGTGGTCCCTTATATATCTGGACTGCCCATGGGATTCGTCTGTGATAGAGCAATTCTCCTGCAATCCGTAGCAAAATATCTATTGATATATCCTGTCTGTCCACGGGACTTGTCTGTGGTAGAGTGTTTCTCCTGCAAACACTGACTCTTTACTTACCCTGATTCCCCATAGGACTCGTCCATAGTAGAGTGTTTATCCCGCAATCAATGCTTGTTATGAGCTTGTTATATGTTGTTATATATTTGTTCGTGCAGAATTTGGATGTACGATATGTACACTAAGTGTATTGGTTATACCTGGTTGATCAGGTTTATAGATGATATGTTGGTGCACTTATATATGTTAGTAATTAACGTTACCTGAGACTGCTCCCTTTGACTCCTTATACTATATAGTTCATGCACTATCTTTTTGATACTCACTGAGTCGTTGTACTCACCATCCCTTGCATTTTCTTTTATTTCCAGGTTAGCAGATAGAGGATGTGTCTGTTAGGATCGAAGAAATTTAGATATCTCCACAATGATATGATATTGTCCACTTTGGATCTAAGCCCTCATGGTTTTATTTTTGGGCTTTACCCATAAGGTCTCATACCAATGGAGATATATTTCCATTATAAGCCCATGATTTTTCCCATGTATTTTCAATATGGGACTTTGTTTGTAACCTTGCAACCCCAACAATCTCCTCCTCAAACGAAGGACCAAAGGGCCCCCCTCGTTTGATCCTCAACCCACCAAAACTTCATGCCCCTCGGTCCACCCGACCGACTAGGACTTCCTTACATAGCCGCAACTAGGACTTCTCTGCCTAATGTCTAGTCCTCTTGATCCGCACACGGGAGCCCTTACTTCCTTTGTTTGAGGTCAATATTCTACTCACATAGCTCGATTAGATCATAACTTTTGTGCATAGTCGGTGGTTAGACCTTCTGGCAGTCCGAGTTCTGATATCAATTGTTAGGACCGAAGGAATTTAGATATCTCCACAATGATATGATATTATCCACTTTGGGCCTAAGCCCTCATGATTTTTTTTTTAGGATTTACCCAAAAGACCTCATACCAATGGAGATGTCTTTTCCTTATAAGCTCATGATCTTTCCTATGTGTTTTCAATGTGAGACTTTATTTGCAACTTTGCAACCCCAATAGTGCCGTATCGCACAGAGGTCTTGGCTGTCGGTCTCACTCGAGTTTGGATTATCATTTTAAGTTGTTTGGTTTCCTTCCCACTGTCTCTATTTATAGTTTTATTCCCTCGTCGAATCATTGAATTTTGTTGCAGTAGTATAACTTTTATCTTATTTAGTTTAGTATGTTCACAGTACACTCATGCATACTTGCATTCATTTAGTAACTTAGTGGTTTTTAATATGCAACGATAACTGTTTTGGCTTTATTGGTTCAGTATCGATTATCTCTCATATTGTCACTAGGGGATATTGTTCGATTTGGCGGATGTTAACGTAGCCACAAGTGCACGACAACGTCGTCAGTAATATAAAAGATTATCATATCCATAGGGATTGCAGATTAATGCACTAGTGATTTTGTGAAGGAAGTTATCTAGACTAATCGAGTTGGGTGCTTGTGAACTTAAAAGAGAGAAAGTGTGAGAAAGAGCATGAGACTGAGAGAGAGAACTGGTTATGAGGTCTAGATCCAAGAGAGAGGGAAATGAGTTATAAAGGTTGGTTTAGATAGAGATTCTAAGCTTTCAGTTTCACGATGATGTTAGATAATATCCCTATAATATGATCATCTCATAATTCTCTATACTACTCCTATGAACTAGGGATAGTTCCTATGTCAAGGTCTTTTAACTCTAGAAAGTAGAATAAGTATCGATTCCCTCTGTTACTAAGGGCACAAATGTTCGGTCGAATGAGAATCCTTTGTCACTAAGGATCTCTCAATTATCCAGTCTAGTAGCAACCTTAATATAGAAGCAAATCCCTAGATCTACATGCATAATTCACATACACATTTCGTCAAACATTTATAAAATACAACACAAATAGCATAAGAGGTAACTTCTCATAGAAATGGGAAATGTTAGGATCTTGAGCGCAAAAGCAACATAAGCGCAGCGGAATAAAATTTAAGATCCTCCAGAAGATCCATGCGAACGAAAATCGTATACTAAGGGATTATGAGAGTTATACCTTTGTTGCGTGAGCTACGTTCTCTCAGCAGCAACTTTGGTTCTTGTTGAACCTCAACACGATCAAGCGTTCACGCCTCTTTCGGTATTCACATGAACACGTTCTATCCGTCTCACGAACTCACAAAATTGGAGAATAAAAACACCTAAGGTTGTGCTAGTAAACACCCAAGGAGTTTTGGCCAAGGAAGAAAAAGGAGAAGAAGAAGAAGCAAATTCGAAAATCATACATGAAAATATCATTTTGTAACATTTTATATTCATCCAATGAATACCAAAGGTTTTTGCCTCTTGGTCTTCTTTTCATCAATGCTCCATTAATCTC
>JBBUKS010002872.1:0-12876 GCA_038050645.1 Hedychium gardnerianum | reverse complement strand
TTATCTAGATTATAAAAACAAAATCACAAGTTAGTTTGTTATTTTGTAAAAATAATTAAGAAAGATATTGCTTTCATTTAATTTACAATTTCCATAAATGTCTTTACTTAGTTTTCAACTTTATATGCGCCTTCATTTGATTTTTCAGTATTATATGTAAATTATAATTTCTATATCAATTAAAATATCTCAATTACAGTGCTTTAAATTTCATACACTTAGCCAAATCAAATTTTACATTATTTAAAATTATTTAATAAAATAGTCAATTCAAATCAAATTAATATTAAAATTAACTGAGTTGCTCAAACCATTATTTAAACTTGTTTATTTCTTTTTAAAAACTTGAGATTAGTTCAAATTTATTTTGAACTTGGTTTGTTTAAAAGATTATTGGGCTCTTATTTCAAACTTTGACTATTTAACTTTTTTATATTTGATTGGTAAGATAGTTTATTATTATAAATTTAATTTTTCACAACACTTTCAGGTATTTGTCCACAAATATTTTCATAAACATTATTTATTTTTAATTTAATAAATTATTCAAAATTATTGACTGTGCAATAATTTTTTGGAGCAATTGTGTAGCGATAGAGCATTTTTTTTTAATTTCTTAAATAATATTTAAGGATTAAATTTTAATTTTAACAAATATATATGACTTACGCATGCTGAATTGATGAGTTATTTATTGTGAAAGTTTTTTAATTTATTTTGACGATGAATCAAAATTTTTTGTAAGATTTAATCGTTTATTTTAGAATTAATTGATTTAAATGAAATATTTAATATTAATTAAAAATATATAAACAAGCTCCGTAAAATACTAACTCTCGGTCACGAGAAAAGCTGCCCGTGTCATGGCACCATAAGATTGATTCAGAGCGACGGCATATACTTGATAAAACAAAAATTATTCTGCCCGATTTACAGATAAAAAAATACCAAAAAAATAATTCACGAATAAATTTATTAATCCATCCACTTAATTTATTTTAAGACTATTTTTATATAAAGTCCTAAACGTCCCGAGTCTCCGTTAGTTTTAGGACGTAAAGAACGAGTTTAAGGTGAATGAAGCCTTGTCCATAGTTCTATCCCTTCCAAGCTAGTGCGATTGATGATAATATTAAATATTTATCAAATTAATCAATTTAATATTAATTTAATTTTATGATAAAAAAAATTATCTATAAAATTCAATTTAATTAATTTTGATTTGTTCAATTCGATTACTTCGATTACTGCCCCTTTTGACAAAATTGAACTGAATTGACTAATCACATCAAATAATTTAAATAAATTAATTTGAAATTCATCAATCTATTTAAAAACGAATTCAGATCCATTTGAGCTCGCGACTCATACAAATTAGCCCCATAATAAATTCGGATTGACTGGAAAAAAAAAAAATCTTCTAAAATTAAAAATTAAAATAACAACTCAATAAGCTCTGGATTTAACCCGTCTAATCCATAATTTAAATTTTTAGCATTTCTATATATTCTATATTTTTGATGAACCCATGAACTGACCTCCGAATTCACAACTTTATATTTTTGACGGACCCTGAACTGACCTCCTAATTCACAACTTTATATTTTTTACGGACCCATGCACTAATCTCCTAATCAACAACACTTTAGTTTAGATTAGAGATTTACTAACCCACCAAAATGATGAACTAGCCCGCCCTGTCATATCAAGAATTTTAATGGATCAACTTGTGTCATCCGAATTGACCAGTTTGACAATACTATTCCCCTTCATCTCTTTCCGTTTCACTTCAGCCGAACTAAACAAACCCTACTAACCTGACCGATCGACCGAATCCATTTTAACCGCATATTATCATCCTATTTTGCAACCGACATTCGATGTCATCCAGCTAGATCCATCAATCACAGATATACACACAAAAATCTCGCCAGTAAGACGACGATTTGAACAGTCCAAAAGAGCATGCCATGCAGAATAATAATTCACACAGATTTCACGCAAACTTCGATGTCAAAAACCACTGATCGATTAGTTAGCCGGTGTAGATGTGGACGCCGATGGCGATGAGGAAGATGGTGACGAGGGCAAAGTAGAGGACGGCGTGGACGAGTATGGAGAGGCCGCTCGTCTGCAAGTTGCCGAACGCCACCACCCGCCCGTTCCCCGCCGGCAGCTGGAACAGAAGCCCCGGCGAGAGCACCACGAACAGCACCACCGCGATCACCACCGGCCCCCAATCCGCCATCCAAACAATTCTCCGACCGACCGATACGAGCAATGCAGAATGAAGATGGGGATGGAGGAGGAGGCTTTGAGGGCAGCGAACTAGATATAGAGAGGGGAAAGGAAAGTGGTGGCGGTTGTTGTGGAGTCGTGTCGTGATGTGCTGGCCAGTTGTGGAGGTGGGCGTGTCTCCTGGGCATGTGGCTGGCCGGCAGAGGCAAGGAGGAGCGTGCACGTACCTTTCCTCTTGCGTGTTCAATATGGCTAAGCATTGGAAGTGACGTCGCCTGCGTTGCAGGTCGACGAGGTGCCGACAAGCCAAGAGATGTGAGTATGCCGATAAACACAGATCGACATCGGTTTAATTTTGAATTTTTATGAATATAAGACGCTTGTAGAATTACAAACAAGAAGAATTGTACTAAACTAGGCGGAGGCAGCAAAGGTACCTAAGAGACAATAAGGACTCACTTTTTCTTCTGTGGCACTTTCTTTGCGTGTTGTAGAATGTAGATTTAGCTGCTTTAGGAGAAATAGCAAACGTACGTACCAAAAAACTTGTGCAAAGCTTACAGAGTAGAGTGATGGCAGCAGCTTCCTTCGAGCAAAGAACGTCTTTTGTGGCTACGAGGGGCTCGTTGTTCTACAATATCGAACAAGAGCAGAAAGTCTTCTTCGGCGATTCCTCAATCTTCTTTTCTGGTGGGAGAATCAAAATGAATAAGCAGGAACACAAATTTGAAATCTAAGGATTCTTTGAATTGTATAAATCCAGATAAAACCATGGCATTTTCAAAAATGTGCAAACTAATTGCTCGAAAAATCCAACTCACCTGTTTTGATTTTAGACGAGGATTGTTGTACGACGACATGCATGGTGATCATCCCTGCAGGAATTTCACCAAAAGGGGATCTGCATTGTGCAATGGTCTTGTTGTTCTCTAACACTTTGCCGGAACTTATTAGTTTCACATCATTAGCCCCCTTCGGAATAATCTTCTTATCTACAGTACAAGGATAGTCAACAACAAAATCATCAATTTGGACCTCGTAAAGAGATAAACAAATTTTAAAATAAGCATACATTGTAAAGTTAACAAAAGATATTAATTTTAATTTATCACCAACCTTTTCAAATAGATAAATGCAGCTAGAGTTACAATAACGTGTAAAATGTTTAGTGTCCCGAAACCAAAAATTATAATCTACCTTGGTTAACATGATAGAAGCATATTAAAAAAAAAAATGATTTGAGGATTTAGGGTTGATTGGATAAACAATTGACTAAAATGATTAAATGTATGAAGAAATTTTTAAATATATGGGTTTCTTTTCTAAATCTTAAAATGGACCCCTCTGGCTACACATGCCCAGATAATTCATGCCTCAACATGAGATTTCCTACTCACATCAAATATAGTAATGATAAGGATCTTCTGGAATTAATAGATGATGAATTTTAGGAACTCATTCTTCTTTCCAATTAGAGGGGTAAATAAAGCAAACTCCATTCAGAACAAAACTTAACCTGGACGAAAGGCAAAATCTATAAGCTTACCCCATAGCTGAACTAGGCAGTTATTTCTCTGCCTCTCGCCTAACTTACCTATTAATGTATTCATGCACTAGGAGCAAATTTTTTCTTGTTTGTCGTGACGAATGTTTTTGCAAAATCATCCATTGCTGCTATGAGTTTTTTGGCACATAGGTTCTTTGGCCCACTTAGAAAAGGAACATGATTTTAACATACACTTCATTCAATATCCTTGTCAAACACAACAGAAACTCCATACATGACACACTATTCGAATAACCTCAAGGCCATCACTTCAATTAGGCTGGAGCTAACTACCTAATATTTCTAATATTTAAAATACAGTTTTGGCTGCAAGCGAAGAAGAAAAACACCATAGCCTTCTGCTACCATTCACAGCATGTATAGTATCTGACAAAAAGGGGACTATTTATGTGTGGCATTTATGTAGGAAAAAAAAGAACCTATACAAGATCCACGACTGAAAACAGTTATTGCAGAGTCACCTTGATACTTAATAGAAATATGTTCCAGTTCATCTAAAGTTTTGTCTGTGTGGTGGAGATTTGGAAACCGTATATTGAAAACAGTATTTTATGTAATTTAAGTTGATTTTAAAAGATACTAGATAATAATAGTGGCATACCCTTACAAAGCATTTAAGGGCAGAAAAGGTTGTGATATTAATGAAGGGATTTGTAAGCTTATATGGATGAACTGCTATCAACTTCAACTTAAACCTATTGAAGCAATGGTTGGATACAAAAGGTTGTTGGTTGATTTTCTCATCTAGTTGAGTGGTGACAATTAATACTAGAGCATACTTAATCCTAAGAGTGATCGGGTATTGGAAAAGGCTCCCTCTGTGATAGAAGATCTATCATTGGGTCTCACATGCCTCTAATTAAGAGTGATTTTGTGGCTGAGTTGGATTTTGTGTCTTGACAAAGACCTCAATGTAGATAAATAAGTTATAGGTGCAGGCACGCATTTTGCACAATAAAAAACACTTTGAAATTTAAGCATCAAGCATACATTATAAGAACCATTGCACGAGAAATAGCCAACAACTAAGGGACCTTAGCACAATGAGAAGAATAAAAAGGGCATGCAATCAAATGAGGTATAGATTGTCAGTCATACGCCATGAACTCAAACAAAAGAAATTGTTTAAAAGGTATAGTTCAATTTGAACATAGTAAACATGCATCAGAATGGTACCAAAAAATACAATATGAAATGCAAGAGGTTCCATTATGCATATAAAAGCCTTTGAACAACTGTAATTGATATCAACCTTATAAAAGAAGAGTGACCTCGAAAACATAACTGCAATTGAAATATTGATCTTTGCTCTAGCTCTTAGCAATTTGTAGCCAACTACTTACTGAGCTTCCAAAGAAGTTTGTCAAACACTATGGGTCAGCTAGAGGAAGGGACTGAATTTATGGCAATCAATTAGCATTCAATATTAGCTTATCTGGTTTACTTACTATCCCAAAATTGGACATTTACCTCAAACGTTCCCCAATCCCGTAACAATTTGACTATAGGAACAAGAAACGCTAAAACCACAGCAACTCCAAATAATTGCAGAGCGTGCCGTGTCTGAACTTAAAAATTGACCTCAGTGGCAACGATATCAACTTATGCGTATTGAAATCTAACCACTGATATTTGTTTATTTACATTTTACACAATACGTCAAAATCAGTCGTGACACATGCCCTCAAGATCGGGGGAAAAGGAACAGACTGGAAAAACAAGTAAATAATTTCTGAAATACACACACGAAGACTTTGATTTGTGAAATAAATTTCAGAAAAATAAAAATTACAAGGTGAAATCCTACCTCGCGGCCATTCTGTGATTATCCTTTCCTTGAGCATGGCGACGGTGGAGGAAGAGGAGTAGCGGATCGGACCGATGTCCGATCCATCGAACAGCCGGAACTTGAGCTCGATCAGGTCTTCTTCTGGCATTTGTTCGATCCGATCTATCACCAATAAGCCATACCCCATCCAGAAAATCAATCACGGGTCACTATTCGATCACAAGCCGAAAATTTGAAGAGCAGTGAGAGAGAGAACGAGAAGAAGAAAAAAGATCGCACCTTTTGCGGCAGAATCGACAAAGAAAGCCGAGTTCGAAAGCGGAGACGAGGATTAGAAGGGCGGCGCCGTGGTGGAGGCCTCCGAGAGGAGATCCACGATACGAGTCGCTAGAGTTCGTGCTGCGGCGACAATTCCGAAGAAGACGACGCCGATGGAATAAAAGGATTATAATAATGCGACGGAATAGAACGGGGAGTTGAACCGACGTACCAAAATTTGACCAAACTTTGTTTTTTTTCCTCCTTTTTTTTTAATTAAAACAAATAAATAAAATTAAGGATAAAATTAATTATTTTTTATCTAACAGTTATGATTTTTTTTATTATTAATCTAGCCGTTTGAGTAAATCTGAACTTGCGCATTTTAATTTTTATAATATTTATTTTATTTGAAATTTTAATTTTAATTTTTTTTATTGTTACTCGTGGAGATAAATATTATTGTGAAATTTTGACATTTAAATTATAAAATAATAAAAATCATGTCATCTATATCTCAAACGGGCCACCACTGAGGATGAAAAATATTATTAATTTAAGATCACTGTTTCTCAAACTTTTTCTACATTAAAAAAATTCATTTAACTTTTTTTTTTTGTAAATTGATAATATAAGTTAGTTTAAACTGACTCCATCTAAAGTCAATATATTTTTTATAAAATAAATAAATAAATTTATAATTCATTCAATATTTTTTTTTAATTAATCTTATTTTAAATTTATTCTAATAAAATTTTAGTCACCCCTAACAATAAAAAGAAAATGGATTCTTTAATATTAACCACTATTACCATTATATAATTTACGTGACATGTTGCGAATTTCATATTAGGAGTAAAACATATATTTTATGTTAAGGGGGCGGTTGTATCATTACCCTCATTCGTTCTTCATTTGTATATCTTACATTTTTTTATAAGAAAGAGCGATCAATATCATCATCTCTTTTGATTCCGTCCCTAATTATATTATAAAAAATAATTAATTAGATTCGATAATATCAAACTTAAGATGACTGATTCAATTTTACAAAAATTTATCATCGACTACCAGAATAAATCGAAAAACGTTAATGGAGGCTCATTCAAATGATCAACATTCTTAGATCTGTTTTTCATTAGAGGAATTTTTTTTATAATACGCTGTAGTTAAAATTCGAATTTTAAATCTTTAATTATTTATTAAAAAATTTAATCATTATATCGTTACCTCAATACCTCAAGTCCCTAATTATATTATAAAATTGCACGAGGAGGTGGACATCAAACCAATATATTTGATAGAACTATATCTAAAGGAGAATTTTAACCATTTTTTGACATTTTTAAAATTTTGTTTATTAGTAAAAAGCATAAAAATTATTTTAAAAATATATTTGTATTTTTGGCCAATAAAGTGAAATAATGATTTCACTATTAGAGATCTTTAAACTCATATATTAAAGTTTGTATGATCATCAATATATTTGAAAAAAAATAAAATATTTCTATATAGTTTCAAAGAGCATCTATATATCTATCAAATGCCCTTTATATATGTGGACATCTTAAAGAGTACCCTTTAATGATTCTGATAATAGAAGTTTTTTTTAAAAAAAAAATTATCCTTTACGAAATTAAATAACTGCAATTAATTTTAAATAATTAATTTTTTTAATGGTAATAAAAAAGTATGTTTTATTTTTCATCATCATTAAAAATGAGTTTATTTTTAAAAATATCCCCAAAAAATATATTCTTACTTATAGTAATTTTAATCAAATTTGTCCAATCTTAAAATTATAATCAAAATTATTTTAACATTAATCAAAACTGTTTAAATATTAATTAAAATTAAAACTGTTTTCAATTTAATAAAATTAATCAAATACAACTAAAATGTAACTTAAAATAACCAAAATGCTTGAAGCAGTTTTTTTTTACTAAAGCTGTTATAATATCTGACAAAGTATTTTTGAGATATAGAATTTTTTTACATGACATAAATGAATCAAATATTTATGAATAAACTTGATATTGGACTTAATAAAAATTTATTTATATTCATTCAATACATATAAAATTAATTAAATGAATAAATTTAAACAATTCATTAAATACAAATAAACTTCACCTTGATAATATTCATGAATAATATTCATGAATAATATTCATTTGTTCCCACAGGATGAGCTGTTGGCTAGTGCATGCGGTGTTGTCACAATGAAGTTTAGGGGTCAAATCCTTGCTAGTAGCCAGGTTTCTGTCCCTCTTATGCACTAGTCACTATTCGGGCTGGCTAGACTAACTCCCGTGATTTACCTCCTTAGTGTTGGTCCTGAGACGAACTGACGGAAACTCAAACTAAATTTAAATCAAGTTCAAGCCAAACTTAAATCAAGCTAATTCATATAAAAAGAATTAAGCTAAATTTAAATAATTATTTAAATAACTTAATTTATTTTATTATTTTTAATAATTCAGATTTTTTAATTTTTATAATTCGTTTAATTTTAAAATTGATCAATTTATTCTCATAATTTTTTTTACCGATATTAAAATAAAATTAGAAATATAAATTAATCATAACAAATGATTTATAGTCACGAATAATTCAAACTCGAATAACTTTATTCATTTTAAATTTAATTTGACTCAATTATCTTATCATCGTAAATTTAGTTCGAGCTGTCCTAATTTGAAACACTGTTGTAAAATCTGGTCCCGGCGCACGAGCTTGCGGTCGCAGAAAGTACAGTGCCCTATTAGCCACGTCACCTCTTGTCTAACCGGACTGCCTCCGGTTCCCACCTTTGACTGCCCAATCATATCGTAGAAACCGGAGTTCGGGCGGCTGACAACGCACGCGACGTGGGATTAGCGGCCCGCGCCGAAGTCCAGTTGGCGACTCCAGCGTCGACCGCAGAGCGGTCGTGGTGGGGACGGCTCCCATCGCGTTGCCCCTCTTCCGGCCTTCCGCGTAGAAAAGCGGCCCGGGGTGGGGGAACCCGCAGAGAAAGAGGGCGGAAAGCGGAGACGGCGATGGATGTGGTGCTCTGCGATGAATTAGTGCAGGAGATTCTCCGGCGACTGCCGTCCGCCGACGCCCCCTCCGTCTCCCTCGTCTCCAAGCGGTGGCTCTTCCTCCTCCGCTCCTCCACCACCTCCCTCTCTCTCTCCGTCCCCCCGAATCGCACTAATTCGCCATCGCTCTCCTCGATCCTCGCCCACTACTCTTTCCTCTCCGAGCTCACCGTCGTCTCCAATCGCGAGGAGGAAGAAGAGGCGGAAGGCGGCGTTGATGCCCTAGTGTTCGCTATTGCTTCCGCCGCCTGCTCCCGCCGCCTCACCCGATTAAGATTCATCCCTGCCGCCCCGGTCTCCCCTTCCGCGCTTCAATCCAGCGCCCCCGCCTTCGCCTCCCTCACCTCCCTCCAGATCGCCTCCCTCTTTCCCCTCTCCTTCTGCTGGCTCTCCTCCCTCCCCTTTCTCAAGCGTTTCTCCCTGGTCCGCTCCCGCCCCAAACGCCCCCTTACCCAAGAACCCTTTCCCGATGATGACGGTGGCGGCGGCAAAAACCCTATCGTCATGCTGCCGATGGAGAGTTTGTCGTTGTCTGGCATCTACGCCTCAGATCGCGGTCTCTCCTGGCTTTGGCGCCGCTGTGGCAACCTCCGGTGGCTGCAGTTACGTGCTTGTGAAGGAACCGGCGAATGCGCCTCCTCCCTCGCCTTCCCCCTCTGCCTTCCCAGCCTCCTCGGCCTCGAGCTCCGCACCTGCCGCTCCATCGCCGACCGCATCCTCCTCCTCGCCGCCGACCGATGTCGCGACCTCATCTCTCTCCTCCTCTACGATGGCGGCAGCCGCGACGCCCTCCACCACTTCATCCACCGCCGCGGCGCCGCACTCCACACCCTCGACCTCCGCCTCCCTCTAGACCTCCACAACGACCATCTCTTCGCCATCGCGGCGGAGAACGGCTGCGATTCCGACCGCCTCCGCCGCCACCGGCTCGCCTCCCTCCGCCTCCACAGCTGCTGCCTCGTAACCGGAGACGGGCTCCGCTCTCTCGCCCTGTCTCCTGCCGGCGCAGCAATTGAAGAACTCGCCCTGGTGAACTGTGACGTGGTGGAGAGGGAGTCCGGTCTGCTCACCTTCCTCAGCCAGAGCATGCAGCGACTCCGGAGGCTCGACTTGTCGCACAACGAGACGCTGACTGATAAGGAGGTGGGATCAATGCTGGCTTCCTGCCGGAATCTGGTGGAAATCAGACTCAAAGGCTGCAGAGCACTGACCGGCGATTCCTTGAATTCCTTGCTCAAGCACAGTGGCAAACAAATGCAGTTGCTAGACATTTCTCGATGCCCAGCCATTGGAAACGAAGCAATTGAGAAATTTGCGACCAACGCCAGCCGACTGTGTCAATTGATAGTCGAGGAGGACAAGTTGACTGAAGCAGCTAGAGCTTGGATATCTCGAAATGCCATTAAAATTGGTTGATATAGCAAATTCAATCCCAACAAGGTACACTATTCAAGCTCAAAAAGATCCTAATCTATCTTTCCTAGAGTTTGACAAATTATCAAGTACTTCAGTTGTCTATTCTGTACATAAATTCTCAGCTTCATACAATGAACTTGATTTATATCCACTTCAATTACCATACTATGTTATCAATATGTTGCCTTCGGAGCTACGGTGCAACGACCGGATGCTCAGGTTATTATCGCACCCGCGGTTTAATTCCAGTTATGACGTATTTGTAGAGACTTTTCTTTCAAATGAAGGATATTGGGCTTCTGGGCCGTTCGCCGCGAGCGCTTTCCGATTTACTTTAGCAATCAGTGAAAATTTTTCGTGGGACCAAGCCTATCGCCCCAAGTTCATCTATTACTTATTCATCATTTTTTTTATGTTATCAATATGTTAGAATTTATTATCTTGCTTATCTAGGAACCTTGATATATTTTTTTAAAAAAATAATAAACCTAGCCCGGGTAATCAGTTCAGTCCCACGAAAATTTTTAATCGGTCATTAGGATAAATCGAGAATTGCTCGTGGTGGGCGGTCCAGAAATCCAATCTCCCTTGGTTGCACGTCTCATTTGAAAAAAAAAATCTTTACAAATGTGTCATAGCTGGGGATCGAACCACGGATACCTAAATGATAACCTGAATATCCTATTGTTGCATCGTAGCCTCAGGCACGCCTCAGGTACCTGGGTGACAACCTTGATTATCTTTAAAGATATTATGCGTGGCTCACAAGAAAAAAATTCTACCTTATGTAAATTGAAGCAGTGATTCAAATTATGACATAACCAAAGAGTTTCCGACCTTCTTTTTCTTTCTTTGAAGGGGAAAAAAAAAGCAATTTTGCTTTGTTGGTGATGAACATAGTCTGTTTGAAGTTGACTTTGGAAACTCAAATCGTAATGTTTCCTTGATCATGAAGAGAGCATGATGTTGAAAGCATTAGTTGGAGTTTGGATCAAGAGTAGTAATGATACATGGAGTGCAATTAGAAGCATGTTGCAAGAGTATATGGTGAGAAGGAATAAAACAATTGACCTATGCTTTCATATCACTTTGGTTTGGTTGGATGTCACACAATTCCTTAAGTCCCAATTCATATGTAGATATGAACAGAGATTTCTTAATATTGGTAATTATCATTTAAAGACAATATGAACAGAGATTTTCTGGTACTAAGTTGAGTTGATCTTGGCGCACTTGGACAACATTTATTGTTTTATATCGTTTCAATCAAAGATTAAAATTTTCAATGGAAATGTACTTAAAATCTTGTAAAAGAGAAACCATGTGAAATTTCAGCCAACTTTATCTGTGATTTGGAAGAAGTTTCATTTTCCATATTTAAGTTCATTGCCCACATCCGAAATGAATCTGCAAATCTCAATATATATCTAAATATAGAGAGAGATTTCCCAATTAAAATTATTTCTCCTCATTGCAAATCTCCAACGATCCAGTAATTTTCAAATATTACAATGACATAATTTATTTGTTATCTTAATTAATCTCTTGCATAATAACATTATGGTCTCAAAAGAGAGCGAGAAGTAATGCTCCAAATTTCGCCTTGGCCTCTTTATCAAATGCATTATCTCCTAAGTACATGTGGAAGTAAGTCTTATCTTAACAGGATGAACTGATGACTAGTAAATAGAATATTATCATTATGAGATTTGAGGATCAAATTCTAACTAATAGTCAGGTATCTATCCTCTTTCATGTACTGATCGTTGTTCGAATTAATTAGATTAACTTTTATGATTTATCTCTTCAGTCTTAAGACGAATTAGCAAAAATATTAAAAACAAATGTTTCGTCTTTTTATCATATGGAAGTAAGCCTTGCACAACAATTCACTCTCCACCTTTCTCACCAACTCATCTTTCACTGCACCAAATGAACAGAACCCACACATCAATATATTTTTGATCCAGGCGTGCGTCACTTTTTTTTTTTTTTTGTTTATTTTTAAAAATAAAAAAATAAAAAAATCTTAAATCTTAAATATTATATCCGTGAGCTTTTTAAATTTTTTTCTTTAAAATTTTTTTTTTTAATTTGAACATCATAATCTAATTTCTTAAGTTAAAAACAAAATTTAATTAGTTTAATTCTAAAATAAAAATAAATAATTTTTTTTGATAATAGTTGAGACATCTGAAATAATCTAGACGTCTTAGTAAAAACATAAAAAAAAATTATTGAATGAGGTGCTTGGATCAATTCCAAGCATCTCAGATGCGTAGGAAAAGATAGGCTAGATATAATTTTCCTTTCTATATATATTAATCAATACATTTAATTAGAAGACATTAAGTTGCGCATTGTAAGTGAAATAGAATAATTCATTCTTTTTTATGATTTTTTTCAATACTTGGATGCATAAATAATTTGAGTGAAATGACTTATTTTGGTTCTATTTGTTCAAGAGATGGAAGGTCTCCCTCCATCTTTATTCAAATATAATATAATAGTATTTAATAAGTCAT
>JBBUKS010002824.1:0-12883 GCA_038050645.1 Hedychium gardnerianum | reverse complement strand
ACAACAAGAAATGTAAATATAGTTTGAAATCAAACTTCTCAAATTACTTGATGTCTAAATACATGCTTACTGAAATGGCGTGCAATCTCATTTTGTTAAGTGTGACAATATTTTCCGCCTCCCTCTCAGCCTCTTCTTCAGATATCCCTTCCTGAATTATAATAATATCTTCCTCTTCTTGCCTATCATCAATATCAATCTTCCCCTTGCCTCGATCCAAATCTGCTTTTGCTCCTTCTTCTGTGATGTTCACACTAGGCTTGTAGATTTCTACCTTGCTTTTCTTATTGTGAGCTAAAAGTTTCAACCACACTGGACTATCAATAGGAGTATCCCTGTAATCATAGCGAGTTCTATCTCGTCCTCTCCTAGTCTTTGTTCTAGAAGCAACTAATTCAAGTTAGGTTCCACTACAAGGTCACTTGATTTAGCCAAGATGTCATGTTTTGCTATTATGTCAAATAATCCTTTAACCTTTTCATTGAGCTACATGTTCTCCATTGTTAGCTCTTTGATCCGGTCATGATGAATAATGCAATTTGGGCATTCACTAGTACTTGGCCCTCTGCCTTCTTTAGCAGCTGTTGGTGATGTCTCTACTGGATGTGAAGCATCATCGAGGTAAGGAATTTGGGCATTGCAATTTCTGGCCCAGTTCAACTGCTGCCTGAATTCGGAAACAAAATTTCTCTTGAAGATAAATATACTTATGTCCAGCTAGACACACATTTATTAAATGATTTTTTTTAATTACTTGTTGATGGTTTGTTTACAACAGCACCATAGTGGTGAAAGAATTGGTATTCCATGACCAAAGTGGTGTCGGTATTGGAATTCCACCACCTCATTGGTGCTAGTTTTTAAAATCCACCACCACCTCTTGGATTTACAGACTCCCAACTATAAACTGTGTGGTTGTTAGAAACTACGATACCTTAAAACCAACAATAAATAAAGCAATCACACAAACCCTAAACATACCATTATGAATATTGAGAAGCTAAATAGGAGCGAAGGGAGATGACTGACCACGAAAATCCTATCTCAAATAGCGCGAGCCAAGAGTTGAACAAGATGACACGTTTGTAGGGTTTTCGCTTCTGCGATGTTCGACGCCTAGACAGAGAATAGAAGAAGATTACCTGTGGCTTGAGAGAGAAATTTTTGTTTTCCCCGCACAGAGAGATGTCACGTTAACCCGAACCTATTTAAACTATTTTTTCTTACTTTGTTTTAACTGCACTTCGGAAAAATGCAAAAAAGTTAATGTAAAATTGGTAGGGGGAAAAAAATATAAAGCCCGACTTTTCCCTATTTTGATAAATATGAGTATTTTTTTGGAAATTTTTCCAACTCACTAATGCATTAGGGAAATTGTCGTCAACGATTGGTTCATTAAACAGTGCATAATACATAAAAAGTCCATTAAACAATGTATAATACACAAAATGTCCATTATAACATTGCATCGCCACTCTCATCCCCCCTACAAGGGTTATTAATCTTTGCTTATCTTCTCATCCCCTAACTTCTCAACTAATTCTTTATTTCTTTTGTGGACTTCTTCCGCTCGACGCCAGAGCCTCTCAACTTGGTCAAACTCTGATTTCTCGCGTAGGAGAGCCTCGTCCACACGATGGTCCATCATTTCCACCTCTTGGGAGTGACCTGTACCCACCATTTGAACAGTATTAAAAAAATTCGTCCACAGTTTTCTTCCTCTTGACCGTCAAAACGTCGCCTTGGGCCTTCGCCATTTCTAACCAGATTTCGACGTCAATCACCTCACTTAGTATTGAACTTAGTAGTGATTAACGAAAAGCACGCTGCATGGATCAATATTGAGACGTTATTCAAGAAAGTATTAAGCTTACAATACAAACATTCGCTCACTGGAGATGGCAACTGGCTCGGGTTGTCAGAAAAGGAAGGGGAGGAAATGTCATTCCCTTCCACGGACGAGGCACTGCCGGAACTATCGGGTATAACTATCGAATCATAATGGTTCCCTGAATTCACTCCCCTTCGGGGTAGGGAAACCCGTGCTTCTTCCTCCACCCCTTTTCCTTTCCCTTGCGATGTCATTCAAGAATTCAAAGCAGTGAGGCTTGATGGTGCAGGGAAGAGCCAACGATGGGGAATCTTATAGGGATAAGGGACGACAGATATCACGGGCTTGGGAATATCAATAGTTATCGGTCAATGTTATTTTCAAAATGTCATTGAAAGGACGTGATAGGTTAAAGGACATTGATTGCAAATTACAGTCTCGAAGGGCATTGAATGGAAGGGCCCTGGTGCTTGTTTAGCTAAAACAGCATCACGCTGGTGCTGTTCTGGAAAGAACAGCCCCACATTGGTGCTGCTCTTCCTAAACCAGGACCACTCTATACACACATTTGGCTCATTGCTGGGAAGACTTATAATTTGTAATTGAGGGCATATTTGGAGTATCCTGACCCATTTTCAGCCACTGGACCTAGAATGGGTCCGATCTGAGCTCTCCAGGTCCATCAATGGGTTTTGGTCAAAACCCAATGATGGACCTAGGGGGCTTGGATTTGTTAAAAATTTTCATGTTATGGAAGATGAGAGTCTCTACATTGTATATATGACCTCCAATCATGGTTCTGAGACTCTCACATGAAGATATGGCCGCGTAGCAAGTGGCACAGAACCTGTACTGGTGTGTCTAAAAACAGCACCAACGTGGTGCTGGTCCGGGAAGATCAGCACCATCATTGGTGCTGGTCTTCAAAGACCAGCACCACTATGTGAAAAATTCTCCAGATGGTGTGGAGCAATGCTAGGAAGGCTTAGAATTTATAATTGAGGGCATATTTGGAGTATCCTGACCCATTTTCAGCCATTGGACCTGGAATTAGTCCGATCTAAGCTCTCCAGGTCCATCAATGGGTTTTGGTCAAAATCCATTGATGGACCTAGGGGGCTTGGATCTGTAAAATATTTCTATGTTATGGAAGATAAGAGTCTCTACAATATATATATGACCTCCAATTATGGTTCTGAGACTCTCACATGAAGATATGGCCGCGTGGCAAGTGGCACGGAACCTGGTGCTAGTGTGTCTCAGAACAACACTCACTTGGTGCTGGTCTGGGAACATCAGCACCAACATGGTGTTCGTCTTTGTATGAAGATCAAACTCAATATCATGTTTCAATTGCTAGTGATCCATTTTATGAATGACAACATCAATGCCTTCTATTCAATGGTTTCATTTGACTTTAAATATCCGTATATTTCACATGTACAACAAAGTTTCACTCAATTTTTTTTCGAATTCTCATGAGAACAATTCCAACAGTACAAAATTTGAGTTTTACAAATTCCAATTCAAATGAAGAAAATTATCTTCACCAATGCCAAACACGCCAAATGCGATGTCTCACACATTTGCAGATTAAGGAAGTACTCTAAATCCTGGTAATAAGCCAACTACTTCCCTTCAACTTTGCTGGGGTGCATGTTCAGTCCACTAATATAAACCTGTGTCATGTAAATCAATTTAAGAATTCTCATTTTCATAATTCATATCAGAATGATTTTCCAAAGTCTCTATCGGTTTTGACCTTGGAAATATTTATATTCAGATACACTAAAATTTCATAATAAATGTCTTAACACTAATTAGTTTCTTAACTATTAAAACACGGTGGTTATTTAAAACAAAAACCTCCAATGTTTATGATTTCATTTGTTGAAAACAACACCAACATGGTGTCGATTTTTAATTGGTGTTGTTTTGAAGGTGGTCTTAGTTTGGTTGAGACCTGCACCCACGGTGATGCTGGTTTGGTTGAGAACAACACTAACGTGGTGCTGGTTTGTTCAAAACAGCACCACATTGGCAACACAGCTCTATTTACAAAACCTGCACCGATGTGGTTGCTGGTTTGGTTGAGAATAGCACCAGTTGGTGCTGGTTTGTTCAAAACATCACCACGTTCAAACCAGCTCCATTTTAAAAAATCTGTACCAATGTAGGTGCTGGATTGTTCAATAACAGTACCAGCGTGGTGGTGATTTGTTCAAAACAACACCACGTTCAAAACAACACCCTTCAAAATAGCACCCTTCAAAACAGCACCAATTAAATCGAGCACCATGTTGGTCGTTTTTTTTCAAAACATTATCAATATGGTGCTATTTTTTTGTTAAAAACATCACCAACGTGGTGCTGTTGTGAACAAACGAGCTCCAACATTACATTGATCTAGATGATCGAATTTTAACAAAAAAAAATAGTACAACTTTAAAGTAGTATACATAGGAATAAAAGATATAGCAGACATAGAAGGACTGCAGTTCATCTCAAAATTGTTTTACATAAGATTAAAATATAAAACAGAAATAGAAATATTACCAAATTTTGAAGATGCACATGCTTAAGGAAGCCGCAACAACGAACAATAAGGGAAATCCAGCATGATGGCATGGGAATGATCGCCATCATGCTGCCAGTGAATTAGGGAGAGGTGACGACGGAGGGGGCGCGGCAGCAGGGAGTAAGAGAAGAAGTGTCGAAATCAAGGGAATACTAGCACGATACCGTGAGAATGATCGTCGGCAGCCAGGGACTCAGGAAGAGGCGACGACAGACGGCGATGGAATTAGGGTTTACAGACCCAGGAGAAATAGAGGAGAGGAAGATAGACAATAAGATTTGAAGATTTAATGAATCAAATATGGAGAATCGCGGCGAAATTTCTCCCGCGCGAAGAAGAGAGAAAGAAGATACGCGGAGGTATTGTCCACGTCAGGTGCCCACGTTGGCTATCACCCACGATCGCACATATAAGGGTGTGCATGATATCAAAATTGTATATATATATATATATATATATATATATATTATGTTGTTTGAGAAATAAGGATCAAAGTTGGATGTACATTTTGAGTGTTTGATGAAGTCTCAGTGTGTGGCTTAGTGAATTGCTGATTTTTAATTTGAGTTATTTGTCACTTACATGGGGAGAAGCAGAGTCCTAAAGGGTATATATGTGGATAGAGGAAGTTCAAAGTATTTCCGCCATATGTTATAGGTCAAAGGAAAGTCTTATATTTCACCAGCCGAGAGTCCACTATCAGTCGAGAGTCCACCAGCTGGGAGTCCACCATTAACCAAGAGATCTCGCTAGCCAGAAGTCCACCACCAAATGGGAGATTCCGTCACTCGGGAGTCCTTCTCTCCAACCAAGGGATCCCACCAGTCGGGTCCAAAGTTCCTTGTGGGCCAAACCCCTTGACCCAACTACCCCTTGGCCCAGATGCACAGCGGTCTGTTGTGGGGGATGTCGACGGAATACCATCCTACTTTAATTGTCAGAGTATGAAAGATGGTATGAGGTATATCACACATTAAGATACGATAAGATACAAAAGACGCTTCTCTTATCGATATATGATGAACGTCCAATCGGTCATTAATATAATGAGAAGAAAGAGGCAATAGAGAAAGTAGTATAAAAATACCCCATCTCTACAAAGAACGTACGCAATAAGCCAGAAAAGACCTCTTCCATTACTATTATCTCTTGGCTCCACCTGATCAGTGACTGACTTGGGCGTAGGAGGGACTGTGCTGGAACCACTCCGACCGTCCTTCTAACCCAAAGATTTGATCCTCCTCCTCTCTCGGCATTAAAGCCTCTTTGGGAGTAAGCAGGAGACTGGTCAACAGATACTCCAGCTCATCGATGGCTCATCCATTGCGGTAGTTATCAGATAGGAACAAATTGACACCGTCTGTGGGAGCTGATACCTGAACTGAGACGTCAAGATGGACGACACCGGCATGACTCCAATGATCACCATGATGCATGAAGATTTTGACCAACTCGTAGCAGACAAAGTACATGAAGGGATCCAAAAGCAACTATCGGCGAATCCCTCGCCCCTGAAGTTGACGACAACCTCAATAGAGATATCTCTGAGTCCCGTCCGTAGGTCATTGGGTCTTGTAGAACTTTTCCCAACTCCATCATTAACCTCGGTGGGAACGACAACTTGTCACGAACTACTAGCGGAGTCCTCTGTAGCAGAAACTCCCCCCCCCCCCCTCCCCGTGATCCCAAGCAGGGGAAGGTGTCGATTACTAAAGAAACTATGGAGGAAGCAACAGATATCCCCTCTGTCCCGTTCACAAGAAATATCTTGGATGACGCGTTACCTTGTCATTTTCGACCGTTGTAGATGGTTAAATATATAGGAGCTACAAACCTTGAAGACCATCTCTGTCAATTCGAGAATGCAGTACTGTTGCACCAATACATGAACGACATCAAATGTCGTGCTCTCCTGACCACCCTCTCAGGCCCAGCCCAGAGGTGGTTCAACCAGCTACCCCTGCCTCCATTCGATCCTTCAAAGATTTCAAAGTTGTCTTCCCACAACACTTCACCAACAGTCGGAGGTACCACAAAATCCTATTGAATTTATTATCTTTTTGGCAAGGGCCAAAGGAAACATTGAAAGACTACATCCAGAGGTTCAAACGGGTAGCCCAGGAAATCCCTGTGGCTACCTTAGATTCACTGATAAATGCTTTCTTCGGAGGACTGGTGGAAGAAGATTTCTTCAAGTCTCTAATCAAGAAACCTCCGATGAACTTTGACAGTCTATTGGGTCGGGCGGTGAAGTATGTTCATGTGGAAGAAGTTCAAATGTCGAGAAAGAGAGAGAATCCTCCTTCGAGCCGCTCTAGTACTCAACCAGAAAAAAAGAGGTCCCCCGCCTCTCCTGAGGAACAGGGATGCTCGACCAAACCACTGACAAACATGGAGGTTGGAGGATATAGTGCAAGCAGTATGAGCTGCCCCGACCTCAAGTTCTCAATCGGGCCGGTGGCTGCCCAAAAAGCCGAAGAGGTTTTGTGTGTTGGGGTTGCAAGATTATAAACGAAGTCCCACATTAAAAACACATGGGAAAGATCATGGTCTTATAAAAAAAAATATCTCCATTGGTATGAGACCTTTTGGGTAAAGCTCAAGAGCAAAACCATGAGGGCTTAGGCTCAAAGTGAACAATATCATACCATTGTGGAGATATCTAAATCCTTCGGTCCTAACAATTGGTATCAGAGCCTGGACTTCCAGAAGGTCTAACTACCGACTGTGCACAAGAGCTATGGTCTAATCGAGTCATGTGAGTAGAATATCGACTTTAAACAAAGGAAGTAGGGGCTCCCGTGTCCGGATCAAGAGGACTAGACACCAGACAAAGAAGTCCTAGTTGCGACTAGGCAAGGAAGTCCTAGTAGGTCGAGTGGACCGAGGGACATGAAGTTCTGATGGGTCGAGGATCGGATGAGGGGGATCCTGTGGTCCTTCGTTTGAGGGGCGGATTGTTGGGTTGCAAGGTTGCAAATAAAGTCCCACATTGAAAACACATGGGAAAAATCATGGTCTTATAAGGAAAAAATATCTCCATTGGTATGAGGTCTTTTGTGTAAAGCCCAAGAGCAAAATCATGAGGGCTTAGGCTTAAAGTGGACAATATCATACCATTATGGAGATATCTAAATTCCTTCGGTCCTAACACTGTGCTTTCCATCAATCGATAGGGCACGACACGAGGAATGCGAGCAATACACGTGGGAGTTGTGGCAGGCTGCTGACCAACGAGCACTACAACGAAGAGCGTCGCCCCAACCTCACCACGCTCTCACCACCCCGCTAATCGAAGGAATTACTCGGGCCACCAGCCCGATCAACGAGGCCATTCGCCATCTCCAGAAGAAAGGAGGCCATCCCGGCTCCATCGAAAGATGGATTGGGGCATCGGCGAAAAGAAGAGTGAAGCTTCCCCCCGGGGAATAGTCAACATGATATTCGGATGACCCATTGATGGAGATTCTCATTAGATACGAAAGGTGCATGGTTGGAGGTTGGAAAGCTACGGGGTTGGCACCAATCGCGGAAGACTCGAGGGTCCGTCTATCAGCTTCGAGCCCCTAGATTTGGAGGTAGTCGAAACCCCTCATGACGACGCCTTGGTAATACACACTCTCATTGCTAATTACAACGTGAAGACAGTGTTCATAGATATTGGTAATTCTATCAATATCATTTTCAAGAAGGCCTTCGATCAGATATAGCACGAGGGGGAAAGACTCCAACTGATGACTACCTCATTATACAATTTCACCGACCACGAGGTACAACCACTCGATCAGATTGACCTCTCAATCTCCCTAGGAGAGGAACCCTTGAAGAGGACTCGTCGCACCCCCTTTCTCATCATAGACACTTTTTCTGCTTATAATGTCATCTTGGGAAGACTAGCTCTGAGCGTATTCCAGATGGTCGTTTCTACTTTTCACCAGAAGATAAAATTTTCCATTATAGATCAAGTGGGAGAAGTAAGAAGCAATCAGGTGGCTGGCCGAAGATGCTACGTTGACATTATTCAGACGGGCTCGCAAAAAGCTCGTCAAAGGCAAGAAATCTCGGTGTAAATTACCCAAGAGACCCCTCCCACCTGACCGACTGATGGCCAAGAAGAAGTATAGATCCATCCCGACGGAGCAGACGAGATTACCCGGGTAGCATGAATATCCCCTAAAGAGGTAACATGAATATCCCCGACGAGATTACGCAATCAAGATGTCTTCTCCTGGTCACCTAAAGAGGTAACATGAATATCCCCGACGATAATGATGCATCAACTCAACACACTCCCTGAAGCCCGACCGATTCGACAAAAGAAGCATCACTTCGGGCCCGAGTAGAATCAAATTATTCATGAAGAGATCAACAAATTGTTAGAAACCAGATACATTCAGGAGATCCAATTCCCAACCTAGTTAGCCAATGTAGTCCTGGTCTTCAAACCAGGAGGCAAATGACGTGTCTACATTGACTTTCAAGATCTCAACAAAGCATATCCGAAGGATTGTTATCCTCTTCCTTGTATTGACCAATTGGTAGATTTTACTTCGAGGTACGAATTTATATGCATGTTGGAGGCTTACGAAGGCTATCATAAAATCTCTTTGACACTTGACGATCAAGATAAGGTTAGTTTCGTCATCTCTGACTAAACCTTCTGTTACAATATCATACCGTTCGGACTGAAAAATGCAAGAGCTACCTATTAAAGGCTTATGGACCGGGTCTTCAGGCATCAGGATGGAAAGAACATTGAGGTCTATGTGGATGACATTATCATCAAAACTACCCGAGCAGAGAATTTAATTTCCGACATAGAAGAAATCTGGGCCACTCTCCGACAGTATGGGTTGAAACTTAACCCGAGCAAGTGCTTGTTCAGGGTCAAGAGTGGGAAATTCCTTGGGTACGTTGTTACTGAACGAGGTATTGAAGTCAACCCTAAAAAGTTAAGGCACTCCAAGACATGTCTCCCTTGCGCAACCTCAAAGAAACGCAAAGGTTGGTGGGCTGTATTATGGCTCTTTCCTGATTTATTTCCCAGTCGGGCGACTGAAGCTTACCATTTTTCAAATTATTAAGAAAGACCTCGAAGTTCAAATGGAATAAAGATTGTGACAAAGCCTTCACCGAACTCAAGGAATATCTGTCCCAGCTCCCATTGCTATCCAAGCCAATAGTCTGAGAAACTCTGTGGGTGTATCTGTCAGCAGTTGAAGGAGCGGTGAGCTCGATTCTCATTCGACAGGAAGACAATATACAACATCCCATTTATTTCTCGAGTCATTTGCTAAAAGATGCAAAAAGTTGATACCCCATACTCGAGAAATTATCTCTAGGCCTAATGCTCACGCCCACCAGTTGAAACCATATTTTCTATCTCATCTAATTATGGTTCTCACCAATAATACGCTTGGTCGGGTGTTAATGAACCCCGAAGCCTCAGGAAGACTAATCAAATGGATAACTGAGCTGAGTGAATATGACATACAATATCAGCCTCGGACCACTATCAAAGCTAAAGCCTTGGTGAGTTTTCTGGTCGAGACACCCGACCAGCCCTTGGAGGAAATGTGGAGGATCTATGTGGATGGTTTTTCTACCAAGCAAGGCAGCGACACAAGCATATTATTGATTTCTCCCAAGGAAGATATTCTACAACTCTATGTTCGACTCAATTTCAGAGCCTCTAATAATGAAGCTGAATATGAAGCCCTCTTATCGGGCCTCCAAGCAGCGAAGTGGGTGGGCGCATCCCGGGTGACCATTCACTCAGACTCCCAATTGGTCGCTCAACAATTGGATTGGAATTTTGAAATTAAGAATGAAAGGTTGTGAAGGTATGCTGAATTTTTTAAAGAATTGAAAGTGGACTTCCAAGAGGTAACTCTCCGAAAGATCCCCCAAGTAGAGAATCAAAAAACGGATGAGCTAGCTAAACTGGCTAGCGTGCTGACAACCTGGATTCTAGAGGAACCGATAATTTAAACCCCCCTGGTGTCTCAGGTTGATCGGACGTGATGCTTGAAGGAACTAGCCGACTAGAGAACTCCTATCTTAGCTTTCTTGAAGCATGAAACTTTACCCAGCGACACTGAGCAGGCTCGAACGATGAAAAGGCAGGCGACCCGATTCACCTTGATCGGGCAGAACTTGTATCGGCGATCATTCTCACGTCCACTCCTTAAGTGCCTTAACTAAGAAGATGTTGAGTACGTTCTGAGGGAGATTCACGAAGGCATATGCAAGAACCATATGGGGGGTTGTAGACTCGCCCGAAAGGTGTTATTGGCTAGATATTTTTGGCTAACCTTGCAAGCCGAGGTTGCTCAATTCATCATCAAATGCATCCCTTGCCAGAAGCATCAACATCTCTCGCACCGTCCAACTGAGCTGCTCAAGACCTCTATAGTTTCATGGCAGAGGATGCGCCACACATATAATAAGCAAGTCATCCCCGCTCATTCCAGGTCGGGGATCTTGTTTGGTGGCGAGTTAAGCCCGTCGGAGATGTCAATAAGCTTGAATCGCAATGAGGAGGGTCGTACACTATCTTGCGCAAGCTCAACTTGGGAGCTTACTACTTGAAAGACACTGGAGGAAAAGAGCTGAACAGGTCATGGACCGCTAACTATTTGAGACACTATCACATTAGAAGATACAACCAGCCCATGACGATATCCTTTTGTGTAATCCTTTTTCTCAATACTTTTGTCATCAATGACAAAATATTATACAACTTAGGAACTTTGTAGCCTTGTGCATCTAAAAAAAGAAATCACGGTCCTGGATCGCGGATTCTCTCTCGATAAAACTGGCTCCTCGGTCCAAACTACCTCGTAATTGGACATAGTAGGGGATGAGATCTCAAGAAATCCCGATCCTAGACCGCAGATTCTCCCTTGACTAAATCGGTTCTCTAGTTCAAACTCCCCCGTACTTGAACGTAGTAGGGGTTGAGATCCCAAAAAATCTCGGTCCTAGACCGCAGATTCTCCCCTAACTAAATTAGCTCCCCGGTTCAAAATCTCCCGTACTTGGATGTAGTAGGGGTTGAGATATCAAGAAATTCCAGTCCCGGACCGCGAATTCTCCTCCCGACTAAACCAGCTCCTCGGTCCAAACTCCCCCGTACTTGGACGTAGTAGGGGTCAAGATCACAAGAAATCTCGATCCCGATCTGCGAATTCTCCCTCGACTAAATCGTCTCTCCGGTCCAAACTTTCTCATATTTGGACGTAGTAGGGGGTGAGATCCCAAGAAATCTCAGTCCCGGACAACGAATTCTCCCTCGATTAAACTGGTTTCCCGGTCCAAACTCCCCTTACTTAGACGTATTAGGGGTTGGGATTCCAAAAAATTCTAATCCCAGACCACAGATTCTCCCCCGACTAAATCGACTCCCCAGTCCAAACTCTCTCGTACTTGGACATAGTAGGAGTCGAGATCCTAAGAAATCTCTATCCCAGACCACGAATTCTCCCCCAACTAAATCGGCTACCTGGTCCAAACTCCCCCGTACTTGGACGTAGTAGGGGTCGAGATCCCAAGAAATCTCGATCCCGGACCACGGATTCTCCCCCGACTAAACTAGCTCCTCGGTCCAAACTCCCCCGTACTTAGACGTAGTAGGAGTCGAGATCCCAAGAAATCCTAATCCCGGATCGCGAATTCTCCCCAAACTAAATCGGCTCACCGGTCCAAACTCTCCCATACTTGTACGTAGTGTTGGGGTTTCAAGATTGTAAATAAAGTCCCACATTGAAAACACATGGAAAAGTTCATGAGCTTATAAGGGAAAGATCTCTCAATTGACATGAGACCTTTTGGGTAGAGCCCAAAAATAAAATCATGGGGCCTAGGCCCAAAGTGGATAATATCATATCATTGTGAAAATATCTAAATTTCTTTGATCCTAACAATTAATATCAGAACTCGAATTGTCAAAAGGTCTAACCGCCGACTGTGCACAAGAGCTATGGTGTAATCGAGCTATGCGAGTAGAATATTAACCTCAAACAAAGGAAGTAGGGCTCCCATGTCTGGATCAAGAGGACCAGACACCAGGCAGGAAATCCTAGTTGCATCTAGGCAAGGAAGTCCTAGTTGGTCGAGTTGACCGAGGGGCAGGAAGACCTGGTAGGTTGAGGATTGGATGGGGGGGCCTGTGATTCTTCATTTGAGGGGGAGGGTTGTTAGGGTTCCAAGGTTGCAAACAAAGTCTCATATTAAAAATACATGAGAAAGATCATGGCCTTATAAGGAAAATATCTCTCCATTTCTATGAGACCTTTTGAGTAGAGCCCAAAAATAAAACCATGAGGGCCTAGGCCCAAAGTGAACAATATCATACTATTGTGGATATATCTAAATTCTTTCGGTTCTAACATGTAGTAGGGGTCGAGATCACAAAAAATTCTGGTCCCGGACTGTGGATTCTCCCTTGATTAAACCAACTACCCAGTCCAAAC
>JBBUKS010002795.1:0-12888 GCA_038050645.1 Hedychium gardnerianum | reverse complement strand
TGACAAATAATAAGAGTCAATTGATGATACTGTAGAAACAAACAAAAAATTTGAAACTCAACTGTTACACTCAATTCATTTGGGATTTGTTAATTTATTAACAATAATAGTCGATTCTTGGTATTGTTACAATAAACAAAAGATTTCTAGGTCGAGTTAGGAACTCGACTAATGCAACAACAATCGATTGGTGAACAATAACAATCGATTGTTAGCACTGTTGTAGTGAATAGAAGATTTTTGAGTCTATTGTGACTCTCAACTATTTGGCATCAATCGACTAACGAATAATAATAGTCGACTATTCATAGTTAAACCAGAGTTGGTAAGAGTCATTCTACAGGTGCAACAGTCAAATTCAGTAGAGCAATCGATTGATGGTAATAAACAGTTGACTGATAGATAAAAATTAACCCTGACTTGAAAGCTATAAAAGGGTTTCAAGGAGGTTTTCAGTGTCGATTCTTGGGGGTTTTAGAAGATGGTGTTGTTACTAGACCCACCACTATAGCCGTCAATTTGGGTTGGGCTCGTCGGGTTGGCTCGTCCCACTAAACAATTTAAATGGATTAGGAGGTTGAAATATTATTAATTCATTTAAAGATGAGTCCAGGTGGGCCGACCTAGGCGGTTTGCGGATCGGCCCATGGCGGACTCGGGTTGCCCTGTGGGTTGAGAAGAAAAAAATTCTAAAACTTAAAGTTAAAGTGGAAAATTCAATGGGCTCGTGGGCTTGACTCATCTAATATGCAACCCTAACTTAAAATTTTAAAACTTTTATCTATCTATATATATATATATATATATGGTAGGCTCGTGGGCTAGCCTGCAACCCACCTTGGGTTAGGTTGAAGATTTCTCATCCCGCTAGGATAGCGGGCTCCCCCGTCATATGACGGGTTTTTGGCGAGCTAGCTTGCCTCGCCACGAGTTAGCCTATTTAATAACATTATCGACCACGGTTCAGAACCAATAGTTCGACGATTCAAAATCACCTATTCGATTTTTCAGGAATGTTGACTCATAACCCTTAATCTTTCAAGACAGTTATAGTTCATGATTCGAAATCACGGGATTCGATTTAGTTTACGATTCAAGATTATTATTATTTTATTTAAAAAATATAAATTTACAAAAATTAAAAAATATATATATAAAAGAATTTGAACTTAATTAAATCGTCTATATATTCCCGATATATGAGAATTAAAATCATATAGTTTATTGGTTATTTCAGTATTAAGATCTTATACTTTGTTTTTTGAAAATTACATTTCTTTTATTTTTTTTATAACTTTTGCTCAATCATTATTGTGACTTCCAAAAAGTCGCCAAGAAAGTAGATCGAGAGGAATATTATATTAAATCCAAAACTTTTTTTTTTTTTTTTGATGTTAATAGTTTTTTATCCCATATTAATATTATTATATTTTAGTATGATATATGTATATATATATATATAAAAGTTAAATTTTTTAATCAATTTATATGTTCAATGATATATAATTTATAGTTTTTACAGGTGATAAAAACTATTTGATAATTGTTATATATTATAAAAATTACTCGAAAACTTTTACAATTATGCTTAGGTTTGGAATAATTTTACGATAAAATGATGTTCATTTGATTATTTTTTTTTAAAAAATAAAAAGACGTTTTTTAATGATTTATTAAATTTGAGGTGCTCTTTTAATATTTACCCCATCATATTTACATTTTCGGCGACTGAATCGATCAGATCTTTTCTAAAAAAAAGGAAATATATATATATTTATATATATTGTGGCAGAAAGGCGAAACGCTCGCCCCAGCGTTTTATATATATACATAACTTTTATATATATATGAAACTTCTAATAACGTAATCCGGAATTAAAGCTAAGTACGTTGAATAAGTAGATCTTGTCCAATTATGGAAATACGAATTAAAGCTTCAATAACGACCCATCCAAATCACGTGCTATCCCTAGGTCCACTGTGCGACTTATCTTCCATAATTAAAAATAATCAATTATTATGAGAGCGACTTTAGGTCCCAATCACATCCATTATTTTCATGGGACCCAACCACTTCCCACCAATCAAAATTCGACAAACAAACAATCGATAGCAAACTTTATTATCCGCTTGGGATCGATAATTTATTTTTGTAAAAACATCTAAAGTCAGCGGTAAAAGGATGGTCGCATAATTATCAAATGGAATTGAAGACCAAATTTATTTATTTATTAATTATTATTATTATTATTATTATTATTATTATTATTATATTTGGTGTATTGTGCGATAAGGAGGTGACCGTCCTGTCCTATGTATTAAATTATGAACGGTCTTTCGATGAAAGCAAACTCCCATCAAATCTTAATTTAAATTAATTAAATATCAAAATTTCAGAAGAAGAAAAAAAAAAAAAAAAACATGCATAGGATTCCCATTGCAGACGGAGAATAGTCATCAAAGCTCAACCTAGGAAAGCAACAGATTCTTGACAAGGGCGTTATCGTTTTTCATCCTCTTTTCTCGAGTGAGATTGAGGCCTTTTGTTGGTCCGAAAGCTGATCGGATCAAAAGTCGGTGGACTCCACATCGATGTTATCAACAACAACTCGACAACAACAAAATAATAACATGTGAATCGTGTCCGTCAAGCATAAGTTGGACGGATAGGTTTTCCGGCTCCAATGGAATTAAACATGACCACCATCGAGCATGATCCCCACCTCCATGATTGAGAGGCCAACGGAATAAAATAAAATAAAATAAAATAAATACGAAGAGTCGACACTTCACGAGGTGAACTAAATTGTTTTTATTACTTACTGTTCATCATCATCTGAACAACAGCCACTCATTAGAAAATTTCATTTATGATGATTGGTTACGGTGAACCTAACCGAAATTTCCTAAAGTTTTGGGTGTGTCTTTGTAATAAATGAGAAATTATTGCACCGGTTTGATTTCAAAGGCGATAAATTCGACACAATATAAATGAGTTTAATTTTGTATTTTATTATCATTAAAAAATATTAATATCTTGTTTCATAACGATATAAATGTGTATAAATAGAATTACAAAATTAAATTAAATGTCTATTTATGATAAAATATATTTATTTTTAAAGTTGCTTATTTTTGTTTTGTTTTATAATTTATATATTCATTTTTATCTCATAAAAAAACTATAGTGGGGTCACCTAGTTTGAAAATTTTATAGTTGTACCATTTTGACTTGGATCAACTTAGCATGGTGTGAACTTCGCTCAATTAGTCAAGCTGTGATAAGAACTTGACTCACGTGTCAACTGTGCACGGGTCTCATCTAGAAGGTTAGGGATATATTTCAATAGTATTAAATTAATTATTCCTAATTTTTTTTTAAAAAAAAAAGTTACTTTAAAGATATCTCGATTCTAAATCTTAAAATCCTAAATTTTTCCTAAAATTATAAACAAATTTAAACTTTCTTTTATTTTTATAATCATTTTCATTATTTATTCCGAAATCCGTGAAAGGTGAAAAATAGATAAAACTTCCCAGTGTGAAACAAAATCGCCCCTAAAATAGATGGCTGCTTGAAATAGAAGGCAAATACCGATAAGATTTATTTCATTCTTAAACAATCCTTAAATTGGCAAGTGGGTTGCCACTTTGGAGGGGATAGATACTGTCGGCAGAAGGAAGGGTACGAGGTACAGACGTGGGTGCTGCGTGACCATTCATGGAAATGTTTTTCATGGCCGATGAAACCCCACATGAATCCATCATTTCTTATTTCCTAAGAGAAGGAAAGAAAAAAAGTGTTTCAATCATTCGTCAACTTGTTGATATGAGCAATCCCTTCCCAACTTGTCCACTAACAGTTAAATAAAAGGTCTAGATAGCCTGCGGTACACTGAACCTAGAGATGCTGGAAGAAGTCTAGGGGAAATAAAGAAAGGTCCATCTTCTTTTTTTTGTAATTCTGCAATTTCCCAAAATTTTAGAATAGCATTTGCCACGGGCACAAAAAAAAAAGTTGACATCGAATTGTTCTTTTGCTTAACTGGATTGGAAAAGGGTAAATAGGAAATGTAAATATAACTCGAATTCTTAAAGATAAAGAAAAGTGCATTATGAGACTGAATTCAATATTTATGGATAAATTTAATTTTTGATTTGATAATAATTTATTTATATTCCTTTAATTCACGTAAAATTAATTAAATAAATAAATTTAAATTAATTTATTAAATTAAATAAATAAATTTAAATATATATATATATATATATATTCAACAGATTAATATTTATGAATTATATTCGTAACAACCTTCATAAACATCATTCATGAATAATATTCGTCCCCATAGGATGAGTTGTTAGCTAATGCATGAGATGTTACCACAATGAGGTCTGGAGGTCAAATCCTGACTAGTAGTCAGGTTCCTGCCTTCCCTTATGCACTAGTCACTGTTCGGGCTAGCTAGACTAGCCCTCGTGATTTACCTCCTCCGTGTTGATCCTGAGACGGATTGGCGGGGGCGCTGGGAGCGAGCATTTCACCTTTTACCACAATTCATGAATAATATTCATCAAAATCATTCGTGAACAATATTATGAATCATATTCATCAATAAATTTTTTATTAACATATTAAATAAATAAATAAAAATAAAATGAACAAATAAATTTATATTATCAAACTCAATAACTAACCAAACAAATTTAAAATATAAAATTTTTAAATAATTAAATAAATTTGAATTGAAAGATCGATACTATCTAAATAAATTAAGTTCAACTCATAAAAAAAATCAAGCTAAACTTAAATAATCATTTCAATAACTTAATTTATTTTATGCTTATCTTGGTTTAATTACCTTATTAAACAAACTATAGTTCGACTTGACTTGTTAACCGCTATCCAGCAATCTCACAAAATGTCATGCAAAGATAAGTTAGCCAAAAGGTTGAAGAGAATATTTCAGATTCACTGCAAATATTCATTACTTGGCACTTCATCCATTTGGTCATGGAAACCACTAGCGGGCGAGAGGAACAAGATATTCTTATAAGAGATCGATGAAGCCATTAATGTTACTTTAAGAATTAAGGCTACTTTTCAAATTTAAGCGAAAATGCGCTAATCATTCTAGGAGAAAGCAAGAAGGATTAGTCACTAAGGCAAAGGATCTCAACAATGCAGATTAACTCCAAATTTAAATCTCGAGGATGTTAAGAATCAATACATGTACATGAATATTCATATCCAAAAATGAAATTGCATAAGATGCATGAAGATCCCAGACAACTTCGAAAGTTGCAGATGTATGCAAATTCTTTGATAGATATAATGACCATACAAAGGATGAGATCAAAGTACAAGAGATTAAAACTTATTCTAGGATATTATCAACTGAGAAAGAGCAACCTTCAACTGATAGCTCAATAGTTAAAACTTTCTTATAGATAATGGATTCCAGCATCCGGGAAGAAGTAAACCACATGAAGCATAAGAAAAACATGCATCTGGCTTTCAAAGTATTTTCCGGAAAAAATAAAGAGCATATTGTTACTCATGATGCAGCAATTCCATTATACAAGCTAGCTATATGTATAGAAATGCCCAATTTGGAGAAATTTTGGGAGTCAATCCCAATAAACAAACAATACGGCATAAGAAAACAAAACATAAAACCACCACAGGGAACCAAACAAGTGCGTCTTTCAAACGAACCTGACAAGACAAAATTCTTGATGCTAAGTGCAAAAGAAACATATACTTTGCCACTAAGCAAGAAACCATTGGTTAGCATCCAAGATGAGGGAATGGTTCAGCTCCCTCAACAAGAACGTTTAGGCCTGGTATTTATAGAAGCAACCCAAATTTACAATAGAAGTTAATCTTATAGTAATTGAAAGGAGTTGAAATAGTGACATTCTCAAATGCACACCTTCACATCGTATTGTGCTCATCTCCGAGCCTGTAACTTCAAGACCTTCATCATTTAGCAATGCAATTCCAGAGGACTTCACAAGGAACGGAAATGCTATTACTGGGGATGTGGGGGATTTTGAAATCTTAATAAACCTCTGACCTATAAAATGATGGTCAAAATGTTGAACAAAAAAATAACATATAAAAAAAAATTGAAATAACACAGAGAATTAAAGCAATAGAAATAATTTAATATAGCAAAGACAGAAAAGGTCGAGATGACTGTACGTGATCATTATGCCAAATTTTATCTCCATGTTTTCAACGATTTAGTAAGTTCAGACATAATCTATAGTTAGTTAAGTTGAATCAATTAGAATAGAAAATATGACAGCAAAAGGAAACCATGTACAACTATATTTAGCATTAACTAAAAAGATATAGTGATTTGAGGATCGCTAAATAGTTGAGACACTGCAAACTGCTGGTTGCTGTTTTACAAGCCCAATAGTCAACTTTTCTGGACATTACTTGCCAGCATAAATTGTGTTGACAGTGATGCAAAAACACAATCAAACGTGACAAAATAAATTTCAAGATGTGATGGTGCTAAAGCTCCAAATCGTCCTTGTTTTGAAGAGGCAAGAAACAACACAAAGATCATGTACATAATCAGACACCTTCATGAATTAAAAATAAAGATAAAAAAGAGTCAATTAGCCAAGTCAACATTTTTTTTTATTTTTACCTTTGGTGCAATATATAATTTCACGGCTATGGAGTTATGAATTAAATCATTTTTCAACAGCTCCTTGAGATATTCCTCTTGCTCCTTACCTTTTTTTATCGTATCATTGACTGAAGCACACAATCTTGTACCGCATCAATGACATTAGAACCAAACCCATGCTCCTACATGAAGGTGTCAAAGGAAGGCACCAGATCTGTCATGACAGATACACACCATTATTCTCATGATGAAGGTACACAAGCTACTCATTCCATACACACAGCATATCTGTCTCCTTCTCTCCCGTATCATCGTATCATCCATAGTCACGTCATTATTGTGAGATCCCTTGATGAATGTAGGCATACTACTCATTTCATAGACACAGTGTTCTTTCACCTTTTTATCCTATCCTATAATTAACTCCCAGATCATCCGTAGTCCTGCAACCGTCCCCTAACGTCAAAGTGCTGCCCTACTCTCACTTCCACCGGCACTGCCTAATCAACCACTACTATAGTAGACTACCTCCTCGATTATATTAACCCTTATCAGCACCTTGCCTTCTCGCTCAGTGCAATTCTCTCTTGCAACAATTGCTGCTATAACACTTCTTTAGTTAATCCATCCACATCTTTGCTTGGTCCATGGCCTCCTTCAATAGTAAGTTTACAATCATCAACCTTGATTGAAGTCACCCTTCAGTATCCAGCACAACTCCCTTGAATGTCATTTGCCAACAACCTCACCTTCCTTCATTCATCTTTCGTTTGAATCAACATTGGGCTTCCACCATTGCAATTTCCCTCGTACAGTCTCATCCAACTGCCATTTCGCATTAAATGCTATCATCGACCAACACCAGCACCCACACCACCCCTTTGACAAAGCCAACATCGATCAACCACTCACTATCGCAAAAACTAGATGGACTTCTAAGCATACTCTAGTTAAAAGGAGAGCACAATTGATAATCTGTTGGAAAAAATGACCTTGGGTTGAATATATTAAAAAAAATGTAGCAAATCACGTTCCAGCTATATAACCATTCAACTCATCGAAGTCCAGTTCTCAATAGTGGATGAGAATAATGTAGAAACTTTTGTGTAAGCTTCCTAAGTTTCATCATAGGTAAAATTTCCCAAAGGACGCATAATGCATTTAGTACTTTCCAAATCATACACAACAATTTGATTTTTCATAAATTCTGCACCTACATTTTACGTACAAAATACCCCTAGCTTCATTGAATCAAATATATTTCTTTCTAACATGTTAGACAAAAAAAAGTACCATTGGATGCATAAAAGAATCTACAAAGCAAAAATATTTTCGAGTTAAGATGGTTAAAAAAAGACAGCCAGGTGTTTTCTTTTGGAAAAATACCTTTTGGTCATTTTTACTCAATCATGGTTCTTTTCAACAAAAATAATATAAAATATAAGGTCTTATAAAGTTTGTGAAAATTTCTATTTCAAAAAAGTCATCGGAAATTTAAAAAAAAAAATAGCTATCACATCATTCATCTCTAATAAATTCTTGCATGTTTAAAAAAGTAATTTTAAATATTTACAATATTCCCCTTTTCATCTTTCAAATTTTATTTTCCAAGAAACAAAAAAAGTTTTATACAGAATGACAGAGTTTTGGTCATCAAAATATTTTTGCAAAGACAACGTGATGGCCTTATACTAGTTAAAAACATAAGATGGAATCATATTTCTACTCCTTAAGACTGTATAGAAGCTCATATCTGCTTTTCTTTCTATAATATTATTAATGGATGGTATCAAGTTGCATTTACAAAGACAACAAAAATTGATGGCTCAATTGTCAAAATCCTAAAATGAGACCATAGTTATGCTTTTTTTATTTTCAAGAATCCAATCCATACATACATTCATTTTTGCAAAACCATCTTGAGCTTGCCTTGCACTTGTCAAAAGCATAAGAGAATATTTTTCCTTGATGAACTTCCAAGAACTCATATTCGTAAAGCCGTCAATTTGGGTTAGGCCCATCGGGTTGACTGCCCCACAAATAATTTAAGCAGATTGGGTTGAAATTTTATCAACCTATTTAAAAATGGGTCAAGGTGGGTCGACCCGCGTGGGTTGGCCCGCGGGTTGAGAAAAAAAAATTAAAAACTTTAAACTAAAACTTAAAACTAAAGTGAAAATTTTAATGGGCTCGTGAGTTCATCAGCTTATAGTATGACATCTAATATCAACAATACTGTATAATTCATCTAAACATGCCTATGGAATGCAATCAAATGATTAAGATACAAGAAAATTGATGGAAGTATCGTTTCTTTTCAAAATATGATTCAACCCGTCTAATCCGTAAACCAAACCTTAAATTTTTAATTTTTTATATATATATTTTTTATTTTTTGATGGGCCCATGGGTTGGCCCACCTAACCCGCAACCCGTCTTGAGTTGGGTTAGGTTGGGGATTTCCCAACCCGCCAAGATGATGGGTCGACCCGCCTTGCCAAATGACCGGCTCGCCACGGATCGGCTTGCCCCGCCATGGGTCGGCCCGTCTGACAATTCTACATATTCGCTTTCACTTAGGTGACATCAAAAGTCAAAGTCATCAATCGTGGACAGACCTCACAATCGCAAGGCTACTGCAAGTTCTCAACCAAACTTGGCTATTACAAGGCTACCAAGAGCCCACAGCCAGGTCTAGCCTCTGTGAGGCAACCGCAAGCTCACGGCCAAACTTGGCCTGGAAGAGGTAGACGTGAGCTTGAAGCTAGGCCCGACCTCTATGAGGTTGCAACTAGTAGACTGATCTAGTTGTTGCAAGCTAGCAACCTTGCCTAAAAACTACGAGTCAAGCTATTGGCTCACTGAAGAGGAGTTGGCTGGCCACCAGGAGCTACTAAGTATTGGTACATGAAAACAAAGTTGGGACGGAAGTTGTGGTTGTTGTTATTAGCAAAAGGAAGGATTTCGCCCGCCTGATTTTGGTCAGACAAAAAAACAGCGTAAAAATCGATTAAGAAAATGAATTTTAATTCGCGGATGAATTTAAAATTCATCCTCTCTTTAGTTTTACATCAAGTAAACTTCAGAAAGTGACTCGGCCTTTATGCAATTCATCCTTTCCTTCGTTTGTCCTTCATAATAAAGGACACATTACAAAATCTCGCTCATGATCATTATTAATCAAGAGAGAATGAGATAGCCTCTCTCATTTAAGAGGGACCTAAAATTTCCTTTCAAATAAAACATGATTAAGTTGTAATTAAGGAAAAACCAAATGTGTGCAAATGTAATAATATTAATATAATAAACTGATAATAAATGATATTTTTAATATTCCAACATATTATGTCTTAGTCATCCAACTTTAATCATTCTATTATTTATTTAAATAGTATTATTATTAACAATATGACAGAAACGTAATTTACATACATTTAAAGATTTTTAAACATTCTTTGTTATCTGGTATATGAGATACTATTACTTCTTTTATTATTATTATTTTCTTTTGATCCCTATTTTGCCTATGTTACCTATCTAATATGACCGAGACTTAGGACCTCTTAAACCATGGGAAAGGATAGGAGTAGAGTCACTCTCTTCACCAGAATTTAGTGGTATGATTTGAGCGGCTGAGATGGCAAAGAACACCTTGGGTGTTGGACTCATCCACCTGAAGTAGAGAGAGGAAGAAAGAGGGAAATGCTGAGAAATGGATAGTTTATCCTTTTCCTAAGCATCTTGTAGAGTAACAATTCGATATGTTTAGCCTTTTTCTTTAAGATGTCTGATAGTTGAAACACATTGTCACAATACTTTCAATTCAGAAGAAAATTCATATTAGAAAGTGATATGACTGATACAGTTAAAGCAGATCATTAATAAGTTAGTCTTTCCAACACAAATTCTGAACAATTTTGCCCATTTTGATGTATTTTGGTTTAATGGAGCATACGGTAAGCCTGAAAATAATTCTAATCTACAAACTGTAGAGTATACTGACCTGAGTGAGCCTCAAATATGAGACGGATGGTTACAGCATGAGCCCATTGGATCCCTAAAGCAGCAATTAAGTGAGACTCTAGCTTTTCAAGCTTGCTGCTTGTCCTATCCATATTACCTGTAGAACATTTAACATAAGATTTAGCAATTTAAGTTAGTTCACAACCAACCAAAAGAAAACCTCCCATGGACACACATCCATCTAACCTTGGAATGGATAGTGAACAACTTCATAATTATTCTGACTGCGCACTTGGTTTGTCACCACAATAGGAATTTGTGAAAATTCAGCAAGGGACCTATACATTTAGAAGGGTTTATCCTATAGCTGGCAAACTTTGAAACTTGACACTAAAGGTTGGGACTCAAAATGCTAAAGCCTTGATAATGGCAGGAAAAATCTTTACTTGAGAAATGAAAGTGGCAAATGGCATGAATGTTGCTTCTGACCAGTTGTGCTCCTTTCGTTCTCCCTATGCAAGCCATACACGAAGTTAACAATTGCCAAATTCATAGGGACAAATTTAAGACATATTTGTCGTGTGTGAATAGCTCAAACTATCAAGAAATGTTTGCATGCTCTTATGTTACCTAACACTTGCTCCTTTCATTCTCCCTATGCAAGCCATACACGAAGTTAACAGTTGCCAAAATTCATAGGGACAACTTTAAGACATATTTGTCGTGTGTGAATAGTTCAAACTATCAAGAAGTGTTTGCATGCCCTTATGTTACCTAACACTTGCTCCTTTCGTTCTCCCTATGCAAGCCATACACAAAGTTAACAGTTGCCAAAATTCATAGGGACAACTTTAAGACATTTGTCATGTGTGAATAGCTCAAACTATCAAGAAGTGTTTGCATGCCCTTATGTTACCTAACACAAACCCATAATCCATATTTGGCTAAAAGATAACCTTCCTCTTACATTGGAATCTACACTATTAGATGCTTCTCATCACCCAAATACAAACAAGAAAACAAGATTGAGAAACAATTTTTTACTAGGTTACTTTTGGAATGAACACAATTGCCGGCTCTTTCATTTCTCATTTCATTCATCTAATGATTTTGATTTAGCTACCAACTAGAACAATCAAATATGGGTCTTATTCATGATCTATTTCTTGTACTTTTGTTTACATTTTATCTGGTTCTCCTACTTGAGAACACAAATATCTTTTGTACATATTTGATATCTTGATTAAATATGGGTTAGGTACTCTCCTTTCATTTCAAAGAAGAAAAAACAAACTTCATAAGAAAGTTTTCAACAAATTAGTATATACAAAATAATTGATTGTCGTTTATTATTATCAACAAAAGATACATTCATATAATGAATCTAAGGATCCCCCTCCCCATAGTTGTCAAAAGCGCGAGGTGCAAAAAAGCGCTCAGGTGTCTTGGGGCTTAAAGCGCAAAGCGAAGCGTGGGCTTAAAGCGCAAAGCGAAGCGTGGGCTTTATGGAAAAAAAATGCAATAAACAAAAGAACTATTATCTATTAAAAGTTTTTGAAAATATCTTTAAAAATCTAAATGACCAGAGACAAAATATTCTTTGATGAAGTCGTAGATTATTCAAAAAACTAAAAATAAATCAAAAGTCTTTGAAAAAGTGATAGATGAAATATAAATTATCCAAATAATCATCTTCTTCATCTGCATTATCCAAATCTACGTCATCAACTTCATCACTTGATTTGTATCCATCGGTATCTTCTTTTTCAGTTTCATCATCAAGGTCAATCTCTTCTTCCTCTACAAGACTAATTTGAGCTGAAGATTGATTTCTTTTTGCTGAAGTAGATGATGATGCTCTTTTTGAAGAAGAAGCATTTCGAGATCGAAAGTCATATGCACTTTCACCCACCCCAGATGCTCATGCTACATCACTCCAACATAGATCTTCACCTTCATAGATAAAATCATTATCATTGTCTTTATCACTGTCATCCAATTTTCCCAACAACCATTCATTACTATCATCTATCTCTGATAAAGTAATAGGATCAATCTTATCTCGCATGTCATATCTTCGCCTCAAAGCTCTGTTGTATTTGATATATACCAAATCATTCAATTGTTGTTGAGACAACCTATTTCTTTTCTTAGAATGTATCTACAAAGAAAATTAAAAAATAAAAGGTTAAGTCCATAATATAAATTTGAATATGTATTAAAAAAACTCCAACTTACATGTTCAAAAACACTCCAATTACGTTCACAGCCTGAA
>JBBUKS010002756.1:0-12893 GCA_038050645.1 Hedychium gardnerianum | reverse complement strand
GTTATCCAATGACTATTATAAACTGATAATTCTCTCGGTCCATTTTTTTTATACATTGTTTTATTTTATTTCACGAGATATATTATTTTATTATATATATAATTTTTTTAATAATCTAATATTCAGCTAATTCAAATAAATTATTAATTAGGAATGATCAAAAATTTAATTAAATCAAGATCGAATTTAAAATTTTAATTATTTTTTTAAAAAAAATATTTTATAAAAAAATGATTAATTCAATTAATTTGATTTTAAAATTTCTTATTCAATTAATCAAATAGATCAAATAAATAAAATAAAAATATAATTATTAATCAGAATTTAATTCTCAAACTTATTATTTAGTGAATTATTCAATGACTATTATAAATTGATTATTCCATCAGTTTTTTTTCAAGTATGGATCATTTATCAGACTGTTTTATTTTATTTCATGAGATATATTATTTTATTATATATACACCTTTTTTAATAATCTAATACTCAGCTAATTCAAATAAATTATTAATTAAGGATGAATAAAAATTCAATTAAATCGAATAAATACATCAAACTGATCGAAAAATTCAATTCAATTTTTTTTAAAAAAAATAATTCAATTAATTCGATTGAAGTTAGATTTTGAAATTTTTTATTCGATTAATTGAATAGATTGAATAAATTGAATTTTTCATCTAATCAAATTTTTAAACTCAATTTTTTGATTGAAATCAAAATTTTATTAAATCCAATTAGAAATTTGATTAATTTGATTAAATTGATATTTTTTCAATTTAATTTTATCAAAAAATTCAATCAGATTTATTAAAAAAATCAATTTAATTCAATTTTAATCGACTACATAACCTTACTATTAATCATCAACATAAATTGTTGCTGATTGTAAACGGCCTGACCCCGGGAACTATTATTTTATTATATTAACTTACATGTTACACATGTTCCAATTTTCAATTCGTGAATGATGATATTAAATCTTTGGCGGCTACATTTAAATTAACTGAATCTACTTTATTTTTATTCATCGATGCACGCACCAATTTAGACCACGCCCAATCTCTGCACGAGATTCAGTGAACCGAATTTGAATCGGGTCGGTTTTTTTCACGTGCGCCAATTTTTATCCATTGTATCTGAATTATAACATCCCCAATTCAAAAAATGCGAAGTCAAAAAATAGTGTACACAGTTAGAAGTAATCCTTTTAATTAAATTCGTATTCTTTTTTTTTACTTTACTTTTTATATAAAAATACAACTTAATTATATTTAAATCCGTTGACTTTTTTTTTCCGTGCACGCATCGAAATTCTTTCACGCGCTTTCAGTGAGTTTGGTGTATGATCTTGCTTTTCAATTTCAGTGGGTCTTTAGAAGGCCTAAAAAAAATGGGCCGGCCCAATATATATGTCTTTCATCGTCTGTCATTTGATTAAATTAACATATCATCAATGAGTTAGTTGAGACAATGAGAGAGCTTCGACAGCGAAATCAGTTAATTTCGCCTTTTTTTTTATTTTCATTTTTATTTTTTGAGTAATTATTTGACGTTATTAATTATAGATAGCTAGTTAGCTGCAATAGGTCTGCTAGCAAACTTAAAGGAGACAGAGTAGATAACACAAAAGTCTTCAAAATAATTGGCAAATAATTAAACAAATTGTGGTTGCCTGTTCATTTAGTCGTGGCGGAGTCGTGCGAGCGCGGCGACCAACAACTCACGACTCTTGACAATCTCAACATTTTTGTTTTTTATTTTAAAAAAATCGATATATTTCAACAAATGTTAATTGACGGTCCCACCTGTAGGCATAATGATTAGGCAAGGGACCCACCAGTTGCGTGAACGGGTGGGGTCTCTTCTTTCATGTCCCCGACGTGCTCGCCGTGATTGATGTCCCCCAAATTCCTCCCGCAGACGAACCGAACATGATGATGGCGTGTCCGGCGTTTACGCTCACCGCCCCGTGACGTTAACGCCGAATCACTGGTCCGACCCTGCCTCTCCCGATAAATTGTCGAGCCCAATATGCCGAAGGTGAGCTTACCGGAAAGTGCTTGCACTCCGAGCTGGAACACGAGATTAAAAACAGAACAGAACAACAAACAAATCCGCCTCGGTCCCTGCAACAAATATCGACACGAAGCGTTCGTCAGTTGAGTTAGCAGAATGAAGCGCTCAATCTGATTCAGTTCCCCTTCTTTTTCGCTTGGATTGATACTTTGATTGGGCGAAGTCGCAGTACCAGTCTCTTTACTGCAGCTCTGCCGTCTCCTATTCCTTCTTCATCATTGCAATTCACACGATTGACAAAGGTGAGTCACAAAGATGTTAAATTTCTTCATCCCGTCTCTTGTGTCTGCAGAAATGGTGCTGAGATCTGTGTTTCTTCTTGCGGAAAGGGTTTCAGGTAGCAGCGGCCAAAATTTTCTTCACCCATGGAGGCCATTTATCCATCTGCTTCCTTGAGTTATTGCCAGTTCGATGGGTCCACTTTTGATGAGCTCTCCATGGAGCAAAGCCTGCTGTTCTCAGATAGCCTCAAGGTGCCACTTTTTGTCTCTTTCATAAAGCCGATTTATTGGATTTGTTAATTCTAAGTGTGTGATCTTGCTGAAGGTGTTGTTGTTTCCTTATTGTTTGAAGAAATGATGATATAGAATCAAATGTAATTTCAGTTTTTTATATGAGATGGAGTAGATTTTTTTTTTATCTTATTGTTTTTTGTTTTTTTAATCTTCAGGACTTGAAGAATTTGAAGGCACAATTGTACTCTGCTGCTGAGTATTTTGAGTTGTCATACATCACTGATGACCACAAACAATTGTAGGTGCATTCGTTGATTAACTCATTAAACATTCTTTAATAACTTGTCTTCTTTCTTCTGAATCAAAATCTACGATGCTTGGCATTGGCAGTGTGGTCAACACCTTGAAAGACTACGCTATCAAGGCATTGATTAACACTGTGGACCATCTTGGATCAGTTTCATACAAGGTAAATGGGGTTCTGAATGAGAAGGTTGATGCTATTTCTGCAGCAGAATTTCGAGTTTCAAGTATCGAACAGGTGTAGTTTGAATCTTCACTCCATGGTTTCATTAAGAAATTGAATTCTAGATCAGCATATTTCATAACAGCGTAATAGACTATTTTAAGTGTTGTTCAAGGTGAACCAGATTGTGAAAGAAAGAGGCTACAAAGAATTTTGGATCTTTAACAAAACCTAATGTACTTCTCTATGTCAATCACAGAAAATTCGAACGACTCAAGAACTTGTCGATCGCGAAGGGCTAACTCAACAGGCTCTGGTAATCAAAACTCCTAGGTACCACAAACGATATGTTTTACCTGGCAAGTCTCTTTTCCTTCTACGTTTGATTCAATAGTCTATACCTCCATACCTAATTTAGCTGACCACCACCCCAAATAGTTAAAACTTGCAACTTGTCATCAAAGTCATCATCAGCGACAAATCCATTCTTCTGATTTCTACATGTTTCTTATTTGGTTTGATTGTGTTGTGTAGGAGGTCAAACCATGCCTGAATCTGTAAAATATGCAATGCCAAAGTATGAAATCCATAATACTGCCAAGAAGAACATTGAACCACCCAAGTTTGAATCTGGTAAACTTTGATGTGTTCCGATAACTATCAATCATTAATAGTTCATTCACAATCAATATTTCAATTGCTGATCAACATCTTTGCCATCTCTACAGTCCACAATGCTGCCAAGAAGATTGAATCAACCAAGTCTCAATCTGGTAATGTCTGATATGCTACAACAATTGTCAAACATTAATAGTTCATTCACTATTAACTTTCCAAGTGCTGATTAAACCAATCTTTGCCATCTCTACAGTTCAAAAACCAACACTGGATAAAGCACCTTCACTTAGGTACTTGTATCAAATTTTAATTTCACTCTGAAAACATGAGTTTGTACTCATCCAAATTTGAGGTTCTTGTGAAATGCATTAACCAGGAAGACACATACCATGTCGAAATCTCCTTCCGTACGAGCACGTTCAGTATCTCCTCGGAAACTCCGTTCTCCTTCGCCTTCACAGCATTTCGGAAAATACTTCAGTCCTGGTACTAGTTCAGCATACGTCTTTTGGATCAAATTTAGCTGACAGAAGTAGTTGAGACTTACAATATGTTTCTAATTCATACTTCAGATAAAAGAGCACCATCACCAGTTCCCATGTCTAATCCATTAGCACGGTCTGGATCGCTTGCAATAAGACCAAAAACTCTCAACTCATCATTCAGCATGCAACAGGTAGCAAAACGCCACTAATTTAAAACTTAAAATGATTCTTGCACGCACTTGAACTCTTCGTTTTGGAGCCTTAAAACGGGAACCTAATCATGTGCTGATAACTTGAGAAACTTTGTGAAATGCTATGGAAGTAATATTTTCCCATGCTATTCTCTGCCAGCTAAAAGTTGTTTGGTTTACTTGTTTACTCGAAAACTCATGTTCGAAGTCCCCACAATTGCATAAAAATGAAAATTTTCTTTGATGAATTGGTTCAAATTGCTTTGCAATGTACTGTTTAAATTTTCTTTTTCTGCAGTATCCTTCACAGACTAAGAAATCAGTTTCCATGAAGCTACATGCTGAAAGGAATGACCAAAAGGATGGCGAGCAGAATCCAAGCAAAGGCAAAAAATTGCTTAAGACCCTGCTCAGCAGGCGCAAATCCAAGAAAGATGATACAGTTTATAATTATTTTGAGGAATATTGAATCAAATATTTACATTTTTCTACCTCAAATTTTGTCTGTGAAACATACGCAAAGCTACAAAGCTATATCATGTAAAGCAGTTGAAAAACAAAGCAAAATTGTGCTCGGAGTTTCAGCACACCTTTTTTTTTTTTTTCTTTTTCTTTTTCTTTCTGGGTATAACGGTGTTAAATTCTTGTAAATTAACTATAATCAATTTCAGATGGTGTTGTTTGATGCTACCAGGTGAAAATGTGTTTGTGAAATGTAAACAAGTGATATTTGTTTAATTCAGCTTAGATTATAACACAATAAATAATTAATAAAATTAAAATATCCAGGATAAAAATAATCAAATATTTGGAAAACGGTGCACAGAAATAAGAACGTGGCTGAAGGGCAAAGTCGTAGATACCTAAAAGAAATAGGATAAAGTCGTCACTTCAGTGCTGCGCACGTGAGAGCATCTGAGAAACACGTGTCGAAGGTAATCATCATTCATCACCCCTCGGTGGTCCACTCAGTGCCGTTAGTTTAAACCGTAATAATCCTCATTGCTGACTCATCGAAGCTGCGTTTGGCGTCCATAGTTCCTGACCAATGAAAAGCGGGTATTTTCATAGATGAGTGAACGAAAGTAAGCATAGCGGCTTCGTTGCTCCATATAACGACCTCCGCACCTCGTCTTCCACAGTCGCGTTTGTTAGAGAGCAGAGTCGTCTTCAGCAACAACCTGAGTTCTCCTCTCCACGAAGCTTCTTGTGGTCGAGTGGAGGAGAGGAAGGAGTGACCTGGAGAGAAGAGATCGGGCTTTTTCATCCGGATCGAGGAAGCGGCTCCCAAGATTGATTCTTTCTGTGGTATTTATCTCCTCTCCAACACTCAATTTGAGCTCGATTTCAACCACTCTTCGATCGATTTCTCTCCGTTCAAGCTTCTTTGATTCCCGATCTTTGCTTGTTTTGGTTTCGCGTGACTTGATCGATGGAACCGTGCTTTCCTCGGTAGCGTTCAGCTTGAGTCGGATCGAGCTTTTGACAGACAATGTCCATATTGTTCTTTTTGGCATTGCTTTGACGTAACAGATAGATCGCACCGTTTTCGTAGATTTTATCCTTTTCCTTCAGTGAGTTTGTGATCCGCTCCGGAACTATCTTACAGTTAACAAACTGTATCTACTAGTTACGTTGATTACACAATTTGAGTTTTTATTTTTTTTCGACCCATGTAATGCTGTGGATTTGCTCGTGAGGAACAGGAAATTTGTGCTCAAAGAAAGCACTGCAAATGCCAAAACTTGCTACAATACATTACTTTTCAGATGGTTTCCATTAATTTCTTCCTTAGCAATCACAAGTCAAGATGTATTTTCTTTGTGATCTTTGATTGACGATTTCTTTGGCAAGAGCATCAATCTGGTTCTTTTCGCAGTCTGATCTCTTTTTGTTTTTCTGTGATTCTTGTTGGGATAGTAATTACAAAGTTGCTTTGTTCCTTCTCCAAACTATCCAGCTGAAGCAAATCAGAAGGGAAAAAAAAGGAACCATCGCGTAGCACAGTGAAGCAAGAGCATGGAAGTCGTCACTGCCGCCCCTGCTTTCTCGGCCGAGCCAAGTAAGGTATGCTCTCTCTCTCTCTCTCTCTCGCTCGCTCGCTCGCTCGTTCGCTCGCTATCTCATTCTCTCACTGTCTCTCGAGGGGAAAAAAGATCTCCCTTTTGTTTCTCCATCGAATCTTCTGATGGTCATATCGAGACCGTCGATCAAGATCCCATGGCCGATCCAGAGCGATCGGGCGCTCCAATTCGTATGTAAAAAGCGAAGGAGGTCGTTATCACGACGTGTAGATCGCATATTCCCTTCCTGAGCCGCGACCAAACTGAAAAGTGAGAGCGCGGCGCGCGATTCCTTTTGATAATCATCACGACAACACTCGTGCAATAAAGAACTCCGCTCATGTAGAACACACCCATTTTTATACCTTCGTTCTAGACTAGGACTGTATTTTTTTTTCATAATAATAATAATTATTTGTTCAATGCGTTGTGTAAAATGGTATTAGTATTTCGACTTGATTTGTTCCATAAAAGGAAGTGATATGAAGAGTAAAGGAATTGCTTGTTTGCGACAACAGGTGAAGTACTATTACTCGAAGAGGAATGATTCATTCACGTCCAAGGAGCGGAAAGGTAAGTGGGCTTTAAGCAAGCAGCAGCTGCCCGACGCCAATTTTGGCCATGCATCCCTTTGCAATGGTACGATTCTTCTTCAGCATTCTTCACAGTGACATCTTTTTATGCACTTGCAGTTCAAATTTTTTTAATCTTTTTCATGCAGGAACGGCGTACCAGATAGGCGCCTTCTTCGAAATTGATCACGAAAAGCTTCCTCCCAAGTCCCCAATCCAGCTTAAAGCTATCCGAGTCGTAAAGGTTTCGGGATTTCGAGTCCCTTTTCGTGTATCACGTCCATTTGGTAGAATTGATTTACATATTATGTGCTTGGGACGCAGGTAAGCGAGGCGACGAGGCTGGAGGTCACGGTGAGCTTCCCGAGCACGCTAGCGTTGCGTAACTACTTCGCGCTATCGCCGGAGACCGGCCGCGACCCAGAGCTGGACGAGAGGTTCGTCATGAGCTCCAACCAAGCGGGAAGGATACTTTGGCGACTGGTGTCGCCGTCGGAGGTTGAAGCGCAGAAGCACTTGGAGAGCTTCTGGTTGTCCTGTCCTAACCTCCACGAGCACTCTCCGGCGCCGGTGGTAACTAGCGAATCCATAGCCCCGCAGGAAGAAGAAGATGTCGGCGAGGGAGAGTCGGTCGTGGGACACTGCCTCTTGACCATGATCAAGCGCTCTGGCCTCGTCCAGTGGGGGATACGAAGGAAAGTCAAGTACATAGGAAGGCACCGGCAGGCGGAGATGTCGGTGGATGAGCATGAAGAGGAAGTTGAGGAAGATGTACAAGAGGACGTTGAAGAGGAGCAGAGTGAGAGGAAAAGGAAGCGGGAGATTGCTGAAGATGTGAAGAAGAATAAGAAGAAGAAAAAAGGAAAGAAAAATGAGAAAAAGCGGCCGGAGAAGCGACAGACAGGAGCCGTCAAGGGGAACACTGATAAGAAAAGGAGTGGGGAAGAGAGGCAATACGGGAAGGGAACGAAGGACCGGTGGTCGACGGAGAGGTATGAAGCGGCGGAGCTGAAGCTGCTGGAGATTATGAAGACCAAGGGGGCCGCTCTAGGGAAGCCCATAATGCGGCAGACGCTGAGGGAGGAGGCGAGGAAGCACATCGGCGACACGGGACTCCTGGACCATCTCCTCAAACACATGGCAGGCAAGGTGGTGACGAACGGCGCCGAACGATTCCGGCGGCGGCACAACTCGGAGGGCGCCATGGAGTATTGGTTAGAACCGGCAGACCTGGTGGACGTCCGGAAGATGGCCGGCGTGTCTGACCCTTACTGGGTGCCACCGCCGGGGTGGAAGCCTGGTGACGCCATGTCGGATTGCCCCTGCGGCGGCGAATGCAAGTCAAAAACACAACTCAGAGAGGAAATAGCAACTCTGAAGAGGTTCTTTTTGGATTTCTACATTAATTATAAATCATGATTAACTCTTCGCCTGATGCTTATAACAAACCTCGAATTGGTTCTCCTTCATTGATCATTAATTTTAACTGCTCGATGGCTATTAATTATTACAGGGAAATCAATCAGCTATGGTCACTAAAGAACGTGGATAATGTAAGTAAAGAAGCCCTATCTCTAATGCAATACATTTTTAATTACAGGGATATGATGAATAATTACCAGATTTAACTTTTTCTCTGCTATTAATTTGTAATTCTGCAAGCTATTATACTAATCTGCTCGTTGGATTCTCAGGAAAATTACAAGAGCTTGGTGGAGAGGATTCACAAATATGAAGAAGAAAAAAATAATCTCATAAATTTTTTGCACCTCTTGAAGGTACGAATTGTTCTATGTATCTCCTTTCTTTAATTTCATTAGTTTTTTTGACACATTCCGGCCGGCGGCGGTTGTTCTTCTTCTAGTTCTGATTGCTTGCTAATGCATGCATTTAATTTATTTGCACTCAGGAAGAGATCCTCCAGCTGAGAGAGGAGAAAGAGAATAAGAAAGTGGCCATGGAGGCAATAAGAGTAGACAAAGGATTGCAGTGCGATGGAGATCATGACAGCGGAACGTCGAAGCAAGAGGAGAATTTGAAGAACATGGAGATGATAGACCATGACGACGGGACAACGGAGGAGGAGAAAGTACTGAGGACCGCTAATTATTATTCCGGCATCACCATCAGCTCCACGAACGACACCGTCATCTCCAGCAACAACAGGACAAGTACTAAAACCAAGAACAGCGCCACCACGAACAGTAAGAAGGCGGCGTCTCGCCGGAGTGGCTTCCGGATATGCAAGCCTCAGGGGACGTTCCTGTGGCCGGACATGTGGAGCAGCAACGTTGGCGGCGGCGGAGAGGCGCGTCCGTCGTCCTTGGTGATTCCGAACACAATCGTGCCCGCGTCAGCCGCCGCGGTGTCGACTATCGAAGAGCACGTGATGCTGATGGGCAGCGGCGTGCCGACCCCTCACTCAGCCTCGTCGGCCACCTCAGCGCCCAGGCTACTGCTTCTGCCGTCACCGACGTCTGCTACTCCGCCAACTATGACAGTACGCCCTTCTGATATCATGACGGTCCCCGCTCCGGCACCTCCTGCCGCCCACTTCCACCACCTGCAGCAAGCAGCTGGCTTCTACGGCCTCTATCCTGCCTCCGTGGTGTACCACCACACGGTGGCTCGCGTACGTACTGATCTGTCTGCTGCGTAATAATAATTAAAAGAAGAAATTAGAAAGAATGTTTGTCGGGTCTCTCTGACACGATGTTACAGCAGGTGTGGGCGCAGACAACGTCGGCGTCGCCAGCAACTATGCTTGCAGGCGTGGAGGGGAACAAGAGAGCAGAGTTGGCAGCTTCCATGGCTTCGTGGGACGCAGTGCACAGGGACAAGGGAGGAAGAGGCAGCGTCACCACTGATCTCGCCCTCGCTACGCCATCGACGGCCACCGCCACCTACCCATAAGCAACCTCGATAATTCTGACGCGGAGATGCACTGCTACTCTACCACCACTTCTTTAGTAATAATTACGGCTATTAATTTGAAGAATTTGCACACACACAATTTCCTTTCGTTTTCTTTAGGTTGTAAGCTTTTGCTTATGCCCCTGTCGTCAGATGCATTCTGGCGCTGATTGATATTTGTGTATGAAGCTTGTGAGAGGCCATGACAAGCAAAACTACCGTACGTCATTCCATATAATATGCATGCAGTCTTTACGTTCGAAGTTGTCCACGGTTTAGCATGCATCAGTAGACTTGGGGGGAAAAAAATCTTATAAGAATAGGTAATTAAGTATAGTTCGAGCTAGTAACGAAGGAATATATGGGAAGGATATGAAAGATGGTACAGCAAATAGCAGAACAAGGAAAAAAAAGCAAAATGGAACTGCAGTTTGATGTTTCAGGTAGTAACTGGCTGGTCAAGTTATGCTTGCAGAGGACAGGGAGCAGCAGTGGTATGCAACCAAGGCTCAGGTATACACCAGTCGACAAATTCTACTGATTTTTCACCAGAAGACAAGTTCCATAATCCCTGTCTAATGCATCTTATCAGTCCGATGGGAAAGCCTAGTTAACATATCTATTCATAAAAAAATGGGTTAAATATTTTAGTTAATTATGGGAGGCACAACTACACCAGAGGAAGGGACTTTATAATTACAATTGCGTTAAGCGGCTCCTGTCTGAATCCCATCACTGATATCCTAAAATGACAAGAAATATTACTATAGTGACTGATTTTCTTGAAATAGGAATCGTTTCTCTCTATATGACTATATATATATATACAGGTCGCGCTTATCTTAATCAATCTATTCATTAGTTGAAATGGAGGAAAGATTTGACAGCCAAAAGAAAACTTGGTGTCATTCTCATTTCAAAGGACAACAGATCGTCTCTTATTAGACTAGCCACTTTTTTTATATCATTAATTATCTGTCTTAATATTGGCGAAAACAAAACAAATCTGAGAAAGATTATGTATGATGTGGATTCTTCATCAGCAAAACTCTAGACGTGACTTTGTTGAGAGGAGAACTGTCGAGAGGAGAACTGATTATGTAATAAAGTAATTAACTATCAAAACTTGCTTTAATTAGGAAGTAAGTTAATTGGGGACTTATATGTGAGTGGAAGATCGAAAAAAGGTTTGATCTCTCGTGGTGATATTCGCTAGCTCTTCATCAGTTGAAAAGCGTCAGGATCATAAGAAGAAAAAGTATGGTCTCAATCTTATATCGAAGACAACAAATCACTATCAGAGGTAATGATCAATATTATGGGACTAAATGGATTTAAACTTGATTCGATTTGGGCTTAAATTGATATTGTTAAGATCGAACCAAATCTAACTTGAGTCGGGGTCGCGTGTTGGTTTGGGTCAATGGAGTGTTTGGGTCTTATTCAGACATTTACTACTGCTTTTCCCAATTTCCAATTCTCAAAAGACTTCGACCCGTGCCTCTCCCGTCGCCGAACCGCTCCAGTGGCGATATCTTCTCCGGCACGCGGCGGCTAGTCCCTTGGCCTCTCTCACGCTCCCCCTTCCCCTCCAGCACTTACCTCTTGAGATCGCCGTCGCCGCGCGTTCAGCCTCCTTCGGTGCGCTTCATTCTTTGGTGGCGCTGGCGTCCAGCTGAGATCTGTTCTTTAAATGGGATGAGCCTTCGTTTCCTTTCCTCACGAGATCCTTCGTTCCGAGCTGCGACTGATCATCGATCATCTGGGTGTGGGATTCCTAGAGCCGTGGAGCAGATCGACCCAGATCCATTTACCTGAGCAACACGTGGTTGGGTAGTCCTCTGCTAATCTCGCTATGATTTTGATTTACCCTTCGCCTCTGGACCATGGAGATTCCTCCCCCAACACATTTTTCATCTTCCTAGATCCGAGATTTTGAGTTCTGAATCCCTGAGCATGCATTTTTTTTCTTCTTCTGCCGTTTATTAGCTGATTCAGATCGACAAGATGCTTCGGCTACGTGCGTTCCGTCAGACGAACGGCAAGATTGTCAAGATCCAGCTACACCCCACCCATCCATGGCTCGTCACCGCTGACGAATCCGATCACGTCTCTGTCTGGAATTGGGAGCACCGTCAGGTCTGAAGATTTCCTTCTTTTTTTTTCCTGTCCTTTGTTTGATTTGGGATGTGTTTAGATCAATGCCATGTTAGGTTCATGTGGGATATTGATATCCTTCTTCTTCTTCCTGGTAGGTGATCTATGAACTGAAGGCCGGTGGCGTCGATGAGCGACGGCTAGTAGGGACGAAGTTGGAGAAACTCGCCGAAGGAGAAACCGGTATGTCTATGAATCTAGTTCATTTCGTGCAGTGGTTTGATTTTCCAGTGGATAAGTTTCTCATGGGAGTGAATTACTCCGAGTTTACTGCACCTATTTTTCATTAGGAACTCTGAAACTGATTTATTCTAATTAAAATGAAAGTTTCACATAAGGATTCATTGGAGATCATATTTATCCGCTTGCTTTCTCTTTCTTATCTTCGTCTCTTCAATTGCCAGTATTTTTGGTGCACTGATATTGAATTCAACCATAGGTTTCTCCATTTAAAAAACAGTTCCTTCTGAACTAATTGTAACTGTAATTGTCTGTATGTATTCTAACTATTTTATTTTTTGATGACACTGTAGCCAATTTTTTTTTTCTCCTAATGGTAAGCTAGGCATCAGTATTATCATTTTGAAATACTAATTTCTTAAATAACTTATTTGCTATATTGTGATTGCAGCACCACAACTTTCTTTTTAAGTAACTGAACAGCTGCAATGTGGTTTGAGCACCACCACCACTTTTCAAAGTAAATCTTATGAAGGAGACACTCTTATGGCTCAGGATACTGACTATCATGATTATTTTTTCTTCTTCTTAAACTTGGTCCCGAAATAAAACTAGCCTCCCAAAACTCTTATATCACTATATCAGAATTTCTCCCTAGTATGAATTTTGATATCCATATTGTTAATGGGTTAATGAACTTTTAATACTTTGATGATT
>JBBUKS010002725.1:0-12896 GCA_038050645.1 Hedychium gardnerianum | reverse complement strand
TGCAGAGCTAAATCATTTATGGAATGTAGGGTCCGAGACTTATGACATTGCAAGTAAATCAAATTTTACATTGCATGCTACTTTGTTATGGACGATTAGTGATTTTCCAGCATACTCAATGTTGTCAGGATGGAGCACGACAGACAAGTTAGCCTTGCAAAATTGGCACAACCGAGATTGATAAAGTCTTTTGTGATCTAGGAGCAAGTGTTAGTCTCATCCCATTTTTTGTGTATAAGAGACTTGGACTTAATGATCTCAAGTTGACCACCATGACATTGTAACTAGCGGACCATTCTTGTTGATGGCCTATGGGTATATTGAAGATGTGTCAGTAGAAGTAGGGGACTTCATAGTCCCTACTGATTTTATAGTCTTAGACATGGAGGAAGACCCAAAGATCCCTATAATTTTGAGAAAGCCTTTCCTTGTCATGACGGAGCAATAATAGATGTCAAGAATCACAAGCTCCAATTAGAAGTGGGCAAGGCCACTAATACATTTTCTGTTGTAAAAAGTTTATGCTGCAAGTTGGATGGACTCCAACCAGAGAAGAAAAAACATCACCCCAATGATAGACCATCTGACGTAGCACCGAGTCCGGCAAGTCAAGAAAACATGCTCAAGATGAAAAAAGACAAATATATCATCTCAGCAAGAACCCGGATGAAGGAAGAGCTTGAAGTTCCAACATGCCATAATGGAGGGGCACACGACCCCTTTAAGGCAAAGGCTCCAAGTTGAGCTATGACAGGGGTCGAGCTCGTGACCTTAAATGAGCGCTTCTTGGGAGGCAATCCAAAGGTTAATTTTTCTATTTTTGTTTTTGTTTTTTGTTACTTCATTTTTAACTTTATTTTAGTCTTCTTTCTATTTTCTTTTTCAGGCTACACTCCTCCATGAGCTGGTCGTGCGACTTGACACAGGCATGGAGGAGTTTCGAAGAATATTAAAGTCTAGCTGTGCCCAAAAGGCACGGTCGTGCCTCAATAGTTGCATGGGCCAGAATCGACCACGGCAAGGCCGTGTGGTTTCACACAGTCGTGCCTCAAGGAGAAAATTTGCCATAATCAACCACGAAATGGCCGTGTGGTTTCACACGGTCGTGCCTCTTCTAGTGGAACCACTAGATCAAGTTACGGCATGACTGTGTCTTTTCACACGGTCGTGCCCACAGAAGCAGTTCCTTTGGCAAGCTCTAACACGCCCATGCCTTTGAAAATTGAAATTCCATAACACACCACGGTGTGGCCGTGCTTTTTGACACGACCGTGCCAATCTTGAGGAAGAAGCTAAGCAACCAAGACACGGTCGTGTTCTTTTACACACGACCGTGCAAAGTCGTGTCTATCAACACGGCCATTTGAAGACGCCTTGAAGCCACAGTAGCTATCACGACGAAGCCATGCCTTTTGGGAAGGTCGTGTGGCGCAACACTTTGGGTATTAAAACCCTAAAGCATGACCCGTGTTTCCCATTCACACGACCGTGTCAAAAGAGTTCTCTCATTCCCTCGATCCTCTTCTTTAAGCCATCTCCTTTCTTGATTTTTCTCCAAGATCTAAGATCTCTAGATCTTTAGATCTCAAGATTTCAAGATCTTTCCTCTCTTGCTTCCTTTTCCCCCACAATCAATAAATCACCCATCTTTCACTTGTGACCTTACAATATGTTGAAGTTGTTCCGCAAAAGTGGTAGATCTAGCGAAGGAGATGACCCCGAAAAAGAAAAAGGAAAGGAAACCAATAAAGGGAAAACCATCGACAAAGGAAAGCGCTAAGCATGCGATGAAGGTAATGAGAATTCTTATGGTATAATTTTTCGTAATGATGAGCAAAAAAGCTAGATATGATATTCTTATTACTCATAGATTGATTTGTACTCATTACCTTGATAATTACATGTTGGATGTCTTAGGAATTAGAAATGATGTAGAATGGATTATAAGCAATTTAGGGTGGAATGATTTGATGAGTCTTCGATACCCCACCTACCCTAGGATAACTCTTGAATTCCTAAGCTCCATAGATGCCTACTTTGCTTCCAATAGCGATGATGTTAGGAAGAATAGCTTTCATTTAATGAGTCATGATTATAAGTGATCTCTCTTTGATTTCAATAATTATTTTAGTTTGCCTACCGTTGTATCTCATGGATTTGATTTCTCTTTCAATAATAAGACATTTTGGAGTGAAATTGCGGAGACAAACGAACCCTATGATCCTTCACATTCCAAGATCTCTTGTCTTCAAAACTCAAATTTTCACTACTTACACCGTGTTATGAGTAAGACCATCTTTGGTCGCGGTGATAGTGGTGTCATGAGAAAAATAGAGCTTTATTATTTTGGGGCAATGTTGAAGGAGGTTGAATTTGATTCGGGGTTCCATTTTCCTCATAACCTTGAGAGATCCGGTAAGGCATCTTTGGACACTATTATATATGGGGGGCTGATTACACACATTGTCGTGCACTTGGGATGCGAATTATATGGGTTGGATATCATACATGGTAACCATAAGATTGATCTTGACACGTGTATGATGATGAAAATGATTTGTCGGGAAGAGAGAGGGTATGAATTTATTAGGAAAACTGGTATGTCTTTTTTGTTACCTAACCCCGAGCGCACTACAATTCGAAACCCCGCTAATTGGATTATTAGGGATAGACCGCCTGTATATATCCCTCCTCTTGTAGATATGATAGAACTCTCTTCCTCTAGACATGAGTCGGCTAGACACCCTTTCGCTTATGGCGATACGGCTCAGTCTAGATTTACCTTTTTTGACTTCCTTGCCTCTTTGGATACTCTTCATGAGGAGTATGCTACCCACCAACAAATATTGGAAGGGCATATTGCTATAACTCCAGGTCAATACCAAGAGGTACAAGAGTATTTTAGGAGGACAGAGGAGTTTCAGGCTAGGTATCTGATTTCTTTGACCATCAGTATTGAGAGTGGGCAAGAGAGAAGGAATTTAGACTTTCATTAGATGTGACGAGGTAGTAGGTTGCTAGTCTTTATCAGTATCATGAGCATCTTAGCAACCTGTCCCATGTACCCAGATTTCCTCCTAGCCCTCGATCACCCTATTGAATTTTGATTCATTGGGATAATGAAATGTCCAAGTCCAGGAGGATTGTACATATGTACATGTTCTTCTTGTTTCTACATTTGTTTCAGTTTTATTTATTTTTGCATGTTTGAGTTAGTTTGTTTTGATTCTGAGTTATTTCTATGGCATGTCAGTTGTATCATCATCATATTAAAGTATGGCTTGTCCTTCTTGCAAAAATGCTAGTACGCTTGTTCTAAACTTTCATATTATTGTGATTTATGTGTTAATATGCTTAGTGATCTACTTTTTCATATCCATAGTAGCATCAAGTGAGCTATGTTTGTATTGAATGAATTTGAGAATATGCCTAGTTTTAGGATCTCTCTACACTTTGCTTAATTTTGATGATAGAAAATTCTAAAAATAGTCATGATTCATAGAACCACTAGTACTTGTGCTTTTAAGGTGATTTCTCATTTACATTTTGGTTACTAGAGAAACTCGGATCATGTAAGCTCATTTGGAATATTTCTTAATTTGTCAGGAAAATTCAATTTTGAAAATTTTCTAAAATAATTTTTAAAATTTTCAATTTTGGAAAGATTTTGATTTAATTAAGATTATTTTAATTGTATTTCCTAATTAGTTAGAAAAAAATTATTTAGGAAATTGTTTCCTAATTAAATTAGATTTTCTTAATTGAGAACTTTTCCTAAATAAAATATATAATTAGATTTAAAAATTTATTTCCTAATTTAATTAAAGAATCTTGATTTATGAAAATTAGATTCTTAATCATATTCTAAATCCAAATAAAATCTATGACTACTATGACATGAGTTATATCGTGCCATAATTAGTTGCATTAATTATGTCATGTCATATAATTTATCATGATTAGTTGCATTAATTATTTCAAGCCATGTATATGTCATGTCATGTAGATAATTTAAATATTTGCATGAAAAAGACGATGAGACATAAATCTCTTATTAAATAATTAAGGCTTACACCTTCCGTTAATATGGTAAGAACCAAAGTTTAATTTCTTGATTGGGTTGTTGGACTCACTCCAAGCCCGACTTGAAATTAAATATATTCGAACTATTGAGATATGATCTCATGATTAATGAGTCGACTTTAACTTGAAACATTGATTTGTTGGACTCACTCAAATATCAATGTGGATAGAGGTGAAGTTGGTGATATATATATGATGTATACTTGTTAATGAGTTAACAACCTGATGTTTATGCGAATATCAATTAGTTGATTACATAATGTGATAGTTATGTATAAGTTATACATAATTGGTACATGTGATACCTACCATTATAATTAAGAATGACTCATTGGATTCACTTCAAGGTTGTTCTTATCTATGGTGGATATCAACCCACCTAGAGAAAAACCTAGAATCTCCCAAATTCAAAGTAAGAGCTCTTGAATTTGATAAATAAGTGGATTCATATGTATATGTAAATTGTTTACAAATACATTATAAAGCATCTCCCTCATGTTTGCTTGATTGTGTATTTCTAGGTTATTCGATTACGCATGACGTCTTTAAATTTGCACTCAATTTTGGACACGAACAACTAACTGGGTTGAACTTCTTGGATTGAATCGTTCTCAAATCTGAAAAGATAGTCTATGTCCTTGAAGAACCCCTTCCCGAACCTCTTGTAGATGATGTTATTGATGACCAAAGGTTAGTCTATCAAAAGCACATGGCTGACTCGGATCTGGATAGCTACATCATGCTAGCCTCAATATCTCCCGAATTGTAAAACAACATGAGCATATGGATGCTCACACTATTGTTTTTCATCTGCGTGAGTTGTTTGATGAGCAAGCAAGATCTGAATGGTTCGATATCTCTAGGCTCCTCTTTCACTCGCGAATGCAAGAGGGTACGTTTACGGTGCAATATGTACTAAAGATGAATGACTTCATTGAGCGACTGGGATCACTTGATTTTGTGATGGATCATGAATTAAATATTGATTTAACTCTACACAGTTTGCCTAAAAGTTATTCACAGTTTATGATGAACTATCGGATGAACCGTATTGAATCCTCGATTCCCGAGTTGATCAATATGCTCAAGACTATGGAGCCTTCTGTCAAGAAAGATAATAAGACTGTGGTGTTAATTGACTCTTTGAAGAAAGATTCTAAGAGAAAGTCAAAGCATCAAGCCAAAGGGAAGAAGAAGAAGGCCAAGATAGTAGAATCGGCACCACGGCACCAAAAGACCCATGTCACTATTGTGGTAAGATGGGTCATTGGAGAAAAAACTGTAAGATTTATCTTGAGTCCATGAAGAAGAAGACGACATCTGATGCCCCATCTACTTCAGGTATTTTCATTATTGAATGTCATATTATTTCCTCTAACACTTTGATATTGAATATTGGATGTGACTCACATATATGTAATGACATATATGAACTAAGGGATAATAGAAGACTAATCAAGGGAAAATCAAATTTGTGAGTTGGTAATGGAGCAAAGGTTACAGCTGTGGCCATCGAAACTTATTTGTTAAAGCTTCCTAGTGGACTAGTTTTAGAATTGGATAATTGTTATTATGTTCCTGCATTAATAAAGAATATTGTTTCTATTTCCTGTTTAAATAGAAAAGATTTTCATTTGACTTTTAATAATAGTTGTTGTTACATAACTTTGAATGACGTTCTTTATGAGATTGGAATATTATACAATGGAATCTACATGCTAGATATATCCAATGATGTATTCAATATCGAAACAAGCAACAAGCATACTCGAACGGATGATCAGTTAGCCTCCTACTCATGACATTGTCGCCTTGGCCATATAAGTAAGAAACGTATGTTCGAACTACAAAAGGTTCGTAGTTTGGAATTATTTGAATTGAATTCATTTGATATATGCATCTCATGCTTAAAAGGCAAAATGACTAAGTTACCTTTTTCTGGAAAGGGTGAACTAGTGGGAGAGTTGCTCGACCTCATACATACAGATATATGTGAATCGATGTCAACTCAAGCATGAGGAGGTTATAGCTACTTTGTTACCTTTATCGATGATTACTCACGATTTGGATATGTGTATATATTGAAATACAAATCTGAGACCTTTGAAAGGTTCAAAGAATTCAGAAATGAAATAGAGAAACAACTTGGCGAAAGTATCAAAATACTTCAATCCGATCAAGATGGTGAGTACTTAAGTCAAGAGTTTCAAGATTATCTTAGGGATAATAGAATATTGTCTCAATGGACTCTGCCTTATACGCCACAACATAATGGTATATCTGAAAGGCAAAACCGAATCCTATTGGACATGGTTAGGTCAATGATGAATCATGCGAGTTTTCCCAAATTCTTTTGGGATTACGCACTGGAGATGACTGTTTACTTGCTAAATAGAGTCTCAACCAAAATAGTCTCTACTACATTTGAAAAATGAATTAGTAAGAAACCTCACTTATCTTACTTGAAGATATGGGATGTCCTGCTTATGTGAAGAGGACTGTATCAGATAAGCTTGATGTTAAATCTGATAAGTGTCTATTTATTGATTACCATAAAGAAACTAGGGGTTACCAATTCTATCATTCCTTGGAACAAAAGATGTTTATTTCGAGGCATGCTGTATTTCTAGAGAAAGAGTTTTTCTTGCTAAAAAACAGTGGGAGTGAAGTTGAACTTGATGAAGTTCAAGATACTCAAATAGACACAAAAAAGAGGCATAGTCAATAATCACAACCGATTACTCATGATAATGGGTTATTGGCTGGCCCTATGGAGACACTACCTCTTCGTAGATCTAGTAGAACACATATGATTTTTGAAAGATATGGATTTTTCATAAGTAAATCAAATGACGTGTTGTTTATTGAGGATGAGAAACCTAATGATTATGAAGAAGTTCTAAAAAGTTCAGAAATGGACAAGTGGCTAGCAGCCATGAAGTCAAAAATTGATTCCATGTACGAAAACCAAGTTTGGAATTTGGTAAACCGACCTAAAGGCATTGATAGCATAAGGTAGAAACAATCCTTGTGAATGGGCTAGGCATCCTCAAACATCTAGATGCGGAGCTACTAAATTAGGAAATTGTTAAGACCATTGCAATCACTAGAGGGGGGAATAATGATTTTTGTTTCTCGATGATCGTGTGCTTATCTACAAAAGATTAGTACGCATCAAAAATATATATATAAAACAAAATACAAACACAAAAATATCTATTTTATGTGATTTGAAACTCCCGATTGCTACTCCACGACCTAGAGTCCTAGCGATACTATCATTATTTTTTTTCTTGTTAGACACCTTCCGGAGATAAAGAATCCTCTTATAATAATCTGTCTTACAAACAACACAAACCAAATATAAAGATAAAGATAAAAATGAATACAATGTAAATAAGCTATTTACAAAAGAGATATTTACTTTACTCGCATTGTGATTGTTTTAGATTACTCCATGAAGGACTAGAATACAACAACACACACAAACCTTCCAAGAACTACCTCAAAATTTCCACAACCTTTTCTTATAGGGTTATTGTTCATGACTGAAATCCACCTAACTATTGACTAATTGCTCCTTTAAAGTCAACTATTATGCTGCAATTCGAACGTTGCTCTACTCTATCTACTCAATGACTCCATCCACCCTAGTAGTCGACTGATACTCATCAATCAATTACCATATCGGTTGTAAAAGTTTCTATGCTATTTCATAGCTGATCAATTGAGTTCAACAATCGACTATACCATCAATCAATTGATAATCACTAACAATCAACTACTCGTACCAGAAAACTCCATCAAACCCCGAATTTGTGATTTCAGGTTCATCAATTGACTATTACTTCCACATTAGTTGACTGATACCTTGTTTTTAGTCATACCAAGGCTGAACTCTACCCTTGCTTAGTATACAATTGACTCCAATTTATTAGGACTTTCTTTGCATATCATTCGATCAATCTTAACTTGTCGAAACTTCTTCATTGTCAAACCTCCGATCCTCCTGGATTTGTTTAGACTTTCCATCTCATGACTAACATTCGATCATCTATGACCTGTTAAGACTTCGCCCACACGCCTAACATCCGATCCTTTATGATCTATTAAAACTTCACTTATATACCTAATATCCGATCCTCCATGACCTATTAAAACTTTCATCATTGTTAAGTGTTCAATTAACCATTACTCACTTGCATTACCTACTTGGACTTTATTCTTGTCAACTCCTTGTTAAACTTCCAAGTATTCACTGTCAAGTATTCAGTCAATCTTAATTTACTTATCGTCTTACTCAATCATTAAATATATTAATCAAATATTAAAACTTAACTCGAGTTTAGTCAACCTTAATTAGAGATCGATTGCACTAATAAAATCACCTCCAAGTAAACATAGGGTATCAACAAAATAGCAATACATTGTGTACTAAGACAAGGATATAGTCACCTTGTCACCACCAAAGGCCCAGCGAGGACCGACCATCTTTAAACTCGTTTGTTCAGCCAAGCATGTCATCCTTCAGGCGGTTAGCTTTGCCTCTCCAATTGAAGAAGAGGTAGAAATCCCACAAAAGGTACAAAGATTCAATCCAAGGCTAATTTGATTTGCGAGGCATTGATTAGATCCCTCTATGGCTTGTTTTTGAATTAGAAGATATTGAGATATACTAAATGCATGAGTCCCTGAATGATGCATATCACTGGATGCGTATGGAATGATTTTTGTAGCTTAGACTTTATATCCATTTTTTTATTTCCCCCTTTTTATTTGAATATCCTACTTCACCGGTGAAACTGGATGCATAAACCCACTTTTGATTTACAGATACAAAGATAGTTGTGTTCGCTAAACTCAGGATAAGGAGAGACTTACTCCATTGAAGTAAATATATGTTCAGATGTAAATCCATGAGGTACATAGCTTTTCTACACAGAATTGCTAAAAACAAAAAAAGGCTTCAATTCAGCTCCAGTTTCAGTAGCACTTGCCCCATCAGTCTCTCCATCTATGCCCACAACTTGGATTGCAGCAGATGAAGAAGAGAGTCAAGCCCTCCTCTCCCTTCGAAGGTGCCTATAAATCAATCAAATCAATCACCGAGCTTTCAGAAAGTTTTTGGGGTTGAAAAAAAAAATCAACTATGTGAGTTCTGAGTATTTTGTTCAGCCAGCACTTTAATAAAATGGCTTTGGAATTCTGAATTTTCATGCAGGTATTTTGATCTAATTCAGGATCGAATTACAACTTATGGTAACAACCAAACTAAATGCTACATAAAGGCCTAAATGGTACAATGAAGACCATGGTAGTTGGTTGCAATCAGATTCCTTTAGGGCCATGAAAATACATAATTTTGGGATGCAGTGAAAAGGAGGAAGCTAGAAAAAAAATACTGAGAAATCAAAACAAAAACATAACAAACTCAAAACACACTACACATGAGTCTGATACAAAAATAATAACCAGAGAATTGTTTAGCTCAAAGTTTTAAAGCTATTAACCCAAAGCTTGGATTGCATCATTAGTCATGCACAAGCATCAATTCAATGAGTGACCATTCAAACAATTTAATGAAGACAGTATGCGTCCAATCTCGAAGTTTTAGATACTGTATGATAAATTCTTGATACCAAGAGTATTATATTCAAAAAAAAAAAAGGATCAAACATTGGGAAGTGACTAAACCTTGTTTGGACTTGAACTGAGCTTGAATTAGAGTTAAATTGGATAAATTATGGTTGAACCAAATTAGATGCTTTGGATCCAATTCAGTTGCATTTTTTTCTGTTCACTTGGTCTAGAGTTTTGAGGTGTTTATATATTTGAGGGGTTGTTTGATTTCCCTAATTCTGTCCAGTACAAGTCCCACTCCTCTCCTTCGTATTTTTTTTTCCCGAGCATTCTCCCTCCCTCTCCTGAGACTTCAACCCCTGTCACTGCTGCCGCTGTCACCTACATTGACGCCTTCTTTCTCGTTGCTGCACTAAGCCATCACCATCTCTACTTAAAGCAACAATCATTGCTGTTGTCGCTGTCATTGCCACCTACATCGACCTCTTGTCGCTGCCCTAAGCTGTCCTGCTTTCATCTCTACCCAAAGCAGCAACCATGCTGCCTCACTGCCCAAAACAAATCGTCACTTGTCGGCATCAGCAACCGCCTCCATCCTGATTGGGAAGTAACAGTGATGTGGTTGATTTATCTCTAGGCAACAATGATATCCTCCTTTCCTTAGGGCACTTCTTCCATTGCTTGGCATCGTTAAAATCCTTGAATGGCTGGATTCCGCTTTGAGCAGAAATTAATCAATGGGAAAACCTTCAAACAATTCACCTTTAATTTGAACTTTGTTTCTCCCAAGTGTTATGCCCTTAGCTGCAACTATTTTGGGCCCTTCCATTGCTGTGCTTTTGTTTTCATCAATGCTTGATAGGGGACCATCTTCAGGAAGTACTCATTTTTTTGTGCTGCTCTTGATTCGATTCCTTGCTACTGCAGAGTTGTTAGTTTAAGATTGGGGTTGACCTTGTACATCTTGATTCTTTCCCTTCTATGCAGTGCTATAATTTGACACTCATTGAGAATTTTTGGGAAAATAGCCATTCATCTTGCGAATTTAATTGGATTTCTGTTATCAGAATCGGATCTCACCATTCGTGAGTAGCATTGGATGAATTGTGATTGAATGTTGATCCTTCTCCTTTTTAATGATTGGTTGTGGGCAAGATAAACTTTCTTTATACGAAAATATATTCATAGTGTTGAGTCATAATCGATAATTGTTCTCATTCACATCTTGCATATCTAGTTGCTAGCGGAACCTACGGTGCAGCGGCAGGGTGTCCAAGTTTTCACTCAGGCATCCGCAGTTCGATTCCCAGCTATGACGCATTTGTAGGGATTTTCCCTCTAAATAGAGCACGCAACCAAAGATGTTGGGCTTCTGGGCCGCCTGTCGTGAGCACTTCCTGATTTACCCGGGTGACCGGTGAAAAAAATTCCGTGGAATTGGGCTGGTCACCCCAAGGCTAGCTGAGTTTATCATTTTTTTTTCCTCGAGGTGGTAGAGTTAATAGCAGGTGGTGCAGATTTTTTTTTGAGGTGGTTTTTTTTACTTATTTCATTATACTATTAAATGTGGGGAAGTAGATGATATAATTATGCAGTGGTTTGAAAAATAGAATTATTTCCATAATTGCTTTACCCTTGTTGCTTAACATATGCTTTCAGGTTATTTGACTTTTAGTTGATCTCGGTGTTATTTATCTTTCCTTGTTCCTTCTTAGATACTTGTTACGATAAACTTGGAGTTATTTATCTCTCCTTGTTCCTTCTTAGATACTTGCTATGATAAAGATGGAAACAAATGGTAATCCCTTAAAAGTGAACGAATTCCCTTGAGAATGTTAGAGAAACTAAATGCATAACTATAATACCAAATCAAGATAAATTACTTATATCTTAGAGCTTCAGCTCCACACTTTGAAACGAGGTAAATGACTATTTATACTGAATTAATAAATCCAAAAATAAATCACCTATACTATAAAGCTTCGGCTCCACTCTAAAAAAGGTTGTGTGACTAAATTACTCTTGATATAGATATTTGCCTTTGTACTCTAAAAGGGCTACGTGATTACATATGCAAATTAACAAAACTATGAATGCATTACTTATACCATAGAGCTTTGGCTCCATGCTCTTAAAGACCTACATGACTAATTATGTTGAACCAAGAAAAAGATGGAATTCTTATACTTTAGTGCTTTGGCTCTGTGCTCTTACGGAGTTGTGAGTCTAATTACTTTGAATCAATGAATGAAATAAATTACTTATACTAAAGAGCTTCAGCTCCGCACTTTCAAGTAGTGTGACTACTTATGAAAATGATGGAATGCTTAGAATGATGCTTTTAAGGCAGATTAGCGGTCATCTGCCCATATATATATATATAATAAACCTTTACTAGGCAAATTATGGGTCGTTTACCCCTATATGCATGTGTATTTAAGTGGATTCCCAGTTAAAAAAACACTTGAAAGAGCATAAAAGAAAAAACACAATGATGAAATTGAAGAAAAATTTAAAAGTATTTTTGTAATAAGCGATTAATGTTGTTGAATTGGTAAAAAAAATGATAACCTTGATTATTTATTATCTGTTAGATTCTTTTGTGAGATATTGTATGTCATGCACTTCTCTATTATACCCACTTTTCATTTTATGCTCATGTTTTAGAGTTTTTTTTTAAAAAAAAATTGTGAATAGTGTCGATGAAATTTTTTCATAGATATGCATTTAGTTAGTTTAATTAGCTTTTGTCTATATTTTTTCTCTGACATTATTATCGTTCACAAACTCCGCCCATGACGAACTAGTGATGGCCGGTTCCAAATCCGAATAAAGGAGAAGGATTGCGTTAGGTTGCCAACCAGCATTAAACTATGACAAATTTTAATGAATGGATTAATTGAACTATTATGCTAATGTTAGGATGTTCCCCGTAAGGAATGCATTGCAGGATCCGACTGTAACGTCTCAGTAAGGACCGCTATATCTCCATGAGAACTCGGGTGTAATGCTAAATATGCAAGAATTCGCGTTATAGGGTCCGACTGTAACGTCTCGGCAAGGACCGCTACATCTCCATGAGAACTCGAGTGTAATGCTAAATTGGCAAGAGTTCTCACACCATAGGTTGGATAAGAACAAATATTATAAGAAAACTAATAATCTAAGATTTGGAACATGGAACATAGGAACCCTCACGGGTAAATCAATGGAGGTAGTAGATGCGATGATTA
>JBBUKS010002716.1:0-12898 GCA_038050645.1 Hedychium gardnerianum | reverse complement strand
TGACCGGCCCGGCCCCATGGAAGTTTCCCACCGGCCACCAGGGTAAATCGGGAAGCGCTAATGGAGGCCCATCCAAATGGCAAGCATTCTTAGGCCCGTTTCTCATTGGAGGGAAAATTCCTTGCAATGCGCCGTAGCTGAGATTCGAATCTTAGATTCCTTAGTTATCCATTGGAGGGCCTAACCATCGCACCATTGCCCTAAGGGCTAGTTAGGATCCCTACAAGATCATAAACATGGAAGGTAAGGAGGTGAACATATACTAGGGACATTAACTAGCATCATAGTGAAACTGAAATCCTAGAATCATCCCCCTAAGCCAACTCGCCCTTACACTCACTCTCTTGCTCACTCTCTCTCTCAATGATTTCTCTCTCTTTCAACTCTCTCTCTCTCTAGCGCTCAGCTCACTCTCTCCAACTTTGATTCTCAAGCTTTCAATCAACTTTCGATTGTCTAGATAACTTGTTTTGCGAATTTGACTAGTGCTTAATCAAAAGTCCCTATGGATCGATATTTTTATTACTTGATGACTTAACCGTGCACTTGCGGTGACACATAACAGTTAACTCATTAACATCTATACATCATATGTATATCACCAAACATCACCTCTATCCACATTAACCTTGGAGAGAGTCCAACAAATTAATGTTTCAAGTTAAAGCCAACCCATTAATCATGAGATCATATCTCAATGATCCGAACATGTCTCATTTTCAAGTTAAGCTTGAAGAAAGTCCAACAACCTAAACAAAAAAATTAGATTCTAGTTCTTACCATATTAACGGAAGGTGTAAGTTTTAATATTTACACAAAGAATTTACTTATCTTAGGTCTCATCAATTCCATACACAGTATACATGCATAAACATGGCATCAACATTGAATAAATATGTCATAAATCATGGCATGTTATCTACATAACATAAACCTGATATAGTTGTCATAAATTAATAAGGAAATTTAAAACATCATTATGAATTTGGTTTCCAAAAACTAAAATTCCTTAATTAGATTAGGAATTAATTTCCAATTTTCAGAAATTCCTAAAGGGTTAAGAATCAATTTCTAATTTTAGAAATTTGAAAATCAATTTGGGACAAGTTTCCAATTTTTGGAAATTCCTAAATCGATTAGGGATCATTTTCCAATTTTCAAAAATTCCAAAAATGGATAAGAAACAATTTTCAATTTTTGGTTTTTCCTAATCGGATTAGGAAATATTCTCCAAATTCAGAAATTCTTCAACGGATTAGGAAACAATTACCAAATATGAAATTTCCTATTCAAACACAAAATATGTGAATAACACAATTGGTGATACTAGGGGCATCTTCGGTCTTATCCGAAATTATTTACGACAACCTATGACATGCTTATAAACAACAAAATCTACAATCTATGTCGAAATACAAGAGGCTCTGATACCACTTGTTGGGGATTTTGGCGGGCAAAGACATGTGCTTTCGATAAAACATACATGGTGGAAGCAAAAAGATTTCATGATTTTTATGCACATTCCCTAGACGACAAGACCTCACATGCATAAGCCTTAATCATAGATTAAAAAAATACATTTATGGAATACTTGTCTAATGACGTTTAGAGGAAATGAAATCAACTAGCAAGCCTCACGAGACTTATCTTTATTCGTATCCATGCCGAGATACCTTCAAGACAACTTCACAAAATCACAAGTTGCGACTCCGTTTTGGTACTAGCCAAAGGAAGGGACGACATGCCACGAGAGAAGAACCCACAACTCAATTCGATGGTCGGCGACAAGGTGCGACTACAACACCTTCGAGACAGCTACCCTCGGGCTGCTGTTTTGCTTGGGCAATGGCTGCCGGCGATAGCTGGTGTCGTCGGCGATGGTTGGCAGGGCGGACGACAATAGGTGGCACCGACAGAAGTGGTAGTCGGCAACAACAGCAAGGGGCGGTTTGCTCCTTGATTTGGCAGAAATACAAGAGGGAGAGGGAGAAAAACAAATTCTAAACCTTTTAGCAACTATAGTCATTAGTGAGTCTATTGCTTTCACTCTTCTTATACCCACTAGGTTCAGGACATAGTCTTTGTATCAGTCCCCATTAGACTGACTATGTCATACCTAGCCTAAGTAGTAGTTCATTGTCATATAAATTCAAGTTATTCAACCACATGTCCAAGAAGATCATCATCTTGACATATTTTGCTTTAGCCAAAAACTTATGAGTAATAATCCTGACAAAAGGTCATAAGGTATACGTCTCCTTATAAAAGGAGTGGTGAATCTTTTATGGGCTATTCAAACACTTTCGCGCATATTGACTTATACCCAACCATCTCATAACTAAATCGCCAAGGTGATGTATAGCAAAGATGTCAAAGTATAAGCCTCTATGACCAAGGTGACTTGAATATCTCAAGTCTAAGGAAGCTTGCACTCAAGCTGCAATGAGATCTTCATCGATATATAAGGAACCACATGAAGTCTTATAGCAGGTCACATCCAATGAACTAGTTATCCTTAACTTGCATCCACATGTTAACTCTCAGCATCACAATGATTCCAACTAGTGAGGATCAGCTGCTTGAATAAACCAAAGAGTATAACATGTGCTAGTCTCAAAGAATTGACACTGTCCAATCTCATCAATTTGTAGTCTAGGGAAGGTTTCAATATGTATATAATTACATGATGAGATACCTACTAACTGTGATCCAATTACAATTTCTCTAATATATACATTGAATTGTGGACTTCATTAATTTGAGTTTAAGATCTAATCACATACATATAGAATGTACACCCAAATAGTATTTATCAAATAAATAATACAATGTTTAAGGTGATTGCCTTAGGATATTTGTCTCAAATATAACAACGTTAGCACATATGAGGGCGTAGATGACACATCATCTTTTGGTCTTTTGGTCTACTGATCCAGCTGATCGGCCTACAAAACCTATTCGATCTACCAATCTAGCTAATCAGTCGATCGATCCTTTCAAAATCGAGTTAGCATAGTAAATAGTAATATGAAATTTAAAAGCATGATTGAGTTTGACAGTCCCCTGACTATCCTATCTCGAATAAGAAATTCGAGTGAATCCCTTAGTCGGATCGATGCCTAAGGATGTCCCCTTAAAGAGAACTCATACTTACTTGTTCTTCCTTTCGGAAGAACCACTCCACTTAGGAGCTTACCTCAATTTACCTTGGCCAAACCCTCGGTCCTCCAGACATGTTTGGGCTTTCTTTGCTCAATATTCAATCACTTGACCCCTAGGACTTCCTAACTTAACCTCCGGTCCTCACTAACCTATCAAGTCCTTCTTACTAGATGTTCAATTCATTGAACCATCTAAACTTAGCCACCTAGTGTCCCTGATCTGCTAAGACTTCCTTGTCTTGCCACTGGTCCAGCTGATCCACTAGGACTTTCACTTGCCTACTATAGTAAACTTGACCCCTACTAGAACTTTCCAAGTTGAGCTACCTGCATATTTGATCAATTTTGTTAGATCACAATTAAACTTAACTTCGAAACTTTGTCATCATTAAAATAAAAGTTTGATTATCTTATGCTTCCTGCAACTACAATCTCTCCATTTTTGATTATGGCAACCTAGTTTAAAGTCAAGAAAAATATAAAGCAATTTTTTTGGAAAAAAAAAACTCCCCCCTTAACTTAATCTCTCATCATTAAATTAATATCAGATTTTTTTAAAAAAAATACTTAAACTTTAACTAATTCTCTCCCCCTTTGACATACATCAAAAACAACAAAGATATATAAAAGTTAAGCAATTTGTAATTTTGGATTTCAAAAATATTCCCAAAAGATCAATATTTAAACATGTGGAATAGTTTTGAAAAAACACTTTGAGTTGTAAAAGTTTGAAGTCATTGACAACACTTAGAATTTGTTTGAAGCACTTAGGAAAAAAAACTTTGATAGATTTTAGAGATAGTCCAATTATTCTAAGTTTTCTAGAAATTTGATTTCCAAGAACACTTAGAATTTTAAAAATATTTTTAAAAGATAATAAAAAAATTAGAAGAAATTTAAAAAATTAAAAGATAGAAAAATTTAAATGAAATTTTAAAAAATATTTTTAAAGAATATTTTAAAAGAAATTTTTAAAAGATATAAAAATTTAAAAGAATGTTTTAAAAAAAAAGGGTAGAAAATTTAAGAAGAAAATTTATTTTTTAAAGATAGAAATTTTGAAAAATATTTTTAAAAGATAGAAAAATTTAAAAGAAAATTTGAAAAATATTTTTAAAAGATAGAGAAATTTAAAAGAAATTTTGAAAAATACTTTTAAAATATATAAAATTGTAAAATAATTATTTTAAACAAGATAGAAAATTTAAGAATAAAAATAATTTTTATAAAATACAAAATTTAGAAAATTAATGTTTTAGTCAAAAATAATTTGAAAAATATTTTGTAGATCAAAAGAAATAAATTTGAGAAATATTTTTTAAAAAAAAATAAAAAAATTTCAAAAAAAAATATTTTCAACTTTCTACCCTTTTAGAACACATTTTTAAACATTGATAAAAAAAATTGAATAAGTATATATGTAATGTTTATTTAACAAGGCTTGCAATAAAACATATAAGCGATTTGAAAAGCAAGCAAAGACATGTCCCAGAGTGCAAGCATGCATCCATTTTGACTTGAGAAATTAATCATGTATAGTTACATTATTCCTTCTTTTCTTTGTTTTATTTGTATGCCTATGAATAAAGTTGTCTCTCCTACTAGGCTCATTTGACCTTGCTTTACATTAGGATTATGAATTCTTTTGGAAATTTAGTAGTCCCAAGTATTATGCCATCCACTTATATTTGAGTTGTAGATACATCCTATTCAAAACGCCTATTAGTCTATCATACGAAGCTTTAGGTGCTCATTTTAGACTAGTCTCAATACGAGATTAGAGTGATCTATATTTTTGAACCTTGGTGGTTGATTTAAACCTCTTCTTTTTTGAAACCATTAAGAAATATTGATTTGACATTCATTTGATATAACTTGAATCATTTATGTGTTACATAGGCTAGTAACCTTCTAATTGACTCAAATCTACCTATCGTTGAATGGTATTCACCGTAGTCCAAATCTTCTATCTGACTACTACAACCTTTAGCTCCTAAATGGGTTTTATTTCTTTTATCATCTAGTACATTTAGTATCGATAATGGTTTTATCTTTAGGTGGCGGTACTACATTTCAAACTTGGTTCCTATCGAATTGGGCTAATTATTCTTTCATTCCTATCCCATGAGGTGATTGGATTTTAATTGCTAGTATCGGATCGCCCAAAATTTGGTTGTTCGGATGAATTTAATTTGTTCTAGATTTACATCTTCTTCTCCTTTTTTTAAAGTTCTTTTTTCAATTTTCTTTATAAGATTCACAACTTATTAGATTATTCAAATATTTTATCCAAAGAAAGTTGACAACCCATTAATTATAAGAGCATCATTAATTCCACTTAGTGATTTAGCTTTTTTTATGAGTCACATAGATCTAAGTGTAGTATTCAAGTATAGACTTGGTTTGATTATGTGTGGACTTAGTTCGTTTTGAATTGTTAAGATTTCAAATTTTTAGTATTGAATTTTTAAGATTAGGATTTTTCTTGTTAAGATTTGAATTTTTAAGATTTAATTTTGAATTATGTAATTTAATTAAATTTAAATTTTTCAAGTTATATTTAGGATTATCTTGTTTAATTTTATTATCTAGATTAATTAAATTTGAATTATTAGTAATATAATTTGAATTAGTTAATTAATTTTTTATTTAAATTTGAATTATTTAAATGAATTTGGATTATTTATATTGGAATTTTTAATTACATTTGGATTATTCAAATTAGAATTTTTAATTAAGTTTTAGTGAATTAAATTAGAGTATTTTAACTTAATATCTCATCCATTCTAATTTATCAAACAAGTTATTCCTATAGGTTTTGTGAGATAGTTTTCCATTTTACTTGATTAAGATTAATTTATATTTTGAAGCTAATTTGACCTCTGGTTAGATTTAGCTTTAGTCGTTAGTCAGTTAACTGCATATTTCAAAAATTGGCTTTCAGGTCATGGCAAGGCACATAGACCTTCTTTGATATCGAAGTGTTGTCTAACCATAAATGCACGGTTATGTTGTCAAGTAAGAAAATATTGAATCCACAGGGATTGTTGATTAAGCACTAGTCAAGTTTGCAAAGCAAACTATCTAGATGATCGAAGGTTGTTTGACGTCATGAATGAGTGAGAGAGAGAGAGAGAGAGAGAGAGAGAGAGATCTAGTGAGCGCAAGTGATCAAAGAGAGAGGAATTGGCTTGGGAAATGATTCTTAGATTTCGGTTTCATTATGATGCTAGTTGATGTTCTATGTATTGTTCATCTTCTTATCTCAATGCATATGCTCTTGTAAGAATTCTAACCTAATTACCAATATGGACCCATGAGGGTTATGTTAGGAACGAAGGAATTTAGATATCTCCACAATGGTATGATATTGTCCACTTTGGGCCTAAGCCCTCATAGTTTTATTTTTGGGCTTTACCCAAAATGTCTCATACCAATGAAGATGTCTTTCCCTTGTAAGCCTATGATCTTTCCCATGGGTTTTCAATGTGGGACTTTGTTTGCAACCTTACAACCCCAACAATCCCCCCCCCCCTCAAACGAAGGACGATAGGGCCCCCCTCATCCGATCCTCGACCCACCAGGACTTCATGCCCCTCGGTCCATCCGACCTACTAGGACTTCCTTACCTAGCTGCAACTAGGACTTCTCTACCGGGTGTCTGGTCCTCTTGATCCAGACACGGGAGCCCCTACTTTCTTTGTTTGAGGTCAATATTCTACTCACATGACTCTATTAGACCATAGCTCTTGTGCACAGTCAGCGATTAGACCTTCTGGCAGTCCTGGCTCTAATACCAATTGTTAGGACCAAAGGAATTTAGATATCTCCACAATGGTATGATATTGTCCACTTTGGGCCTAGGCCGTCAAGGTTTTGCTCTTGGGCTTTATCCAAAAGGCCTCATACCAATGGAGATGTCTTTCCCTTATAAGCCCATGATCTTTCCCATGTGTTTTCAATGTGAGACTTTGTTTGCAACTTTGCAACCCCAACAGACAAAACTTCAAGTTGAAAAGGATAAAGGTAACAAGAAAGGTATTGAGTCAATTCTTTTGATTTTTACTTAAACCACATTTTGAGTCAATTAGAGGAATACAAAGATGCCAAGGATCTTTGACAAAAAGTCATTGGATTTCATGAGAAGACAATTCAAGAGGAGAAAGCCATAGAAGAAGTAAAGATTAAAGAGATTATGGAAGAAGAACACAAGGAAAAATTTGTAATTCCACAAGGAGAAGAGGAGGAAATACAAATTGTTGGCACAATCAACCTCCTTGGTGATCTTGAACTATCATAAGTTTTGATGTGTAGACAAAGAGTTTCAGTTTGGTTTACCTATGATTTTAATGTGTATTTGAGTCTTACAGGATTTAGTGGAATACACATGGTGATGACTTGATGTGACCAAAGTCAATGGACATTGTTGGTGAAAGATAGTGTGGATCATCTGAGGCATTGCAAGACAAGGAGCATTAGAGTAAAGCTGAGGGAAGTGGATTTTTAATGTAAAGACATGAAGGATGACACAGAGAGGAATCGTGGGTTTGGGTGCATCTGAAGGATGTGGGGTCTAAAGGAATATGATTTTAAGCCAAGGTAAACTCCGAAGGGGGGGGGTTGAATGTTGAGAGAATGTACCCTAGGGCAAGGGTAGATCTTAACATCAATAGTCTCAACCTTAGAGTGGTTGAATCAGTGTATCAATTGACTAATACAACATACTAGTCGACTAAAGATTGAGTTATGTACTCAACAGTCGTATAGAGTAAATTTTTGTACATGGTTATTGATGTGTGCAATTTGCGAGTGCACAAAGTATCGTCAAGTAATAAAAGATCAAATCCATGGGGAATGATGACTAAGTACTAGTATACTAAGCAAATATAATTATCTAGACTAATCGTGGGTTTGGTTTTTGAAAGAACTAAAGATCTGAGAGAAGAAATTAGAGAATTAAGTGAGGAGAGAGACAGATCTCTAGATGATGTGTATTTCATATAGGGTTTTTATCATAGTTTAGCACACATTTTATCCCATGTATTGAGCGTCTATTCCATGTTTTCACTTGTTTATGTTTCATTTTGATACTATTCTATTTTGGAGAGATGCTCTTGTGTATCTTCTTTGATAGGGTGCGAAAAGGAGTTAAAATGAGATTTGGAGACAACTTTCCAAAGGAAGAACAGGTGCCACGGCCCATGGCCAAACTGGTGGGTTGTGTCAAGAATTTGGAGCTCACGGTGCTCCATAGGGGGGGGGGCATGCCTGCTGGCATGACCCATACTCAATCTTTAGGCCTTATAAGTGCTCACCACAGACCGCTCATGCCAGCCGACATGAGCCATGCCGAAAATGCAAACTCGTCCAGTGTTCACCATGGGCAGCATGTGCCGCCGGCACGAGTCATGCCCGATTTTCCAGTAGATCCAGTGAGCGACACGGGGGGCCTATGCCAGCCGACAAGGGCCATTCTAGAGACTTACAAAACTTTATATCTTTGCCACGAGTGGGCTATGCCAGCCGGCATGGCTTGTGCCACCGCCCGCCAGCAGCCACAGTGCCCGACACGGGGGGTCATGCCGGCGGGCATGACCCATGTCAAGCACTTGGAGATCCACCTATTTAAGCTAAGTTTCAGATCTAAAAAGGGGATTCCGATTGGGTGTCATCCAAGGGCCCCAATAAGACTTTGGAGATCCGATTAGAGGAGTTTTCGATGCCTGAACGCCCAGAATTTAGATCGGAGAGCAATTAGAGACAAGCCATTACATCTAAACTAAGCTTTTCTTCCTCATTTCTGAATTGTCTAGTTTACAACGTGTATTCATGATATTTTCTGATTGTAACTCCGATTTTATTGAGTAGACTCTGGATTCTAGGATTAGGGAGTAACCTTAATGATATGTAGACACTACTTGTTAATCTATAGAGTTTGAATTGTTCTTGTTCAATGATATGAGTGTTTGTGTTCTGAATGTACTAATTTAATACAATCTTGATGCCAAAAACACAAGATTTGTATCACACGAGGATTTGGGAAAGGGCCGAAAGGAGAAACCAATCCTCCAACCCATAGAAACCCGAGACGTGGAGAGTCGACTACGAAAGTAGATCGGTATGCCACGAGGAGCAATAGATGATCTTAGATCCTAATCAATCGATTCCAATTTGTAGCCATACAATAACAGTAGGCATCTCGGGGGTTTTGGGATCATGTGACAGGGATCTCCTTAGGAAAGCAACCCCTCAGCTCTATCGCTTTGAAGGTAGAGGACAATTGGAATTGAAATGTCGATGTAGTTTCAAAAGTTTACATCAGATACATAGGACAGTCTACCTACATAAATCACCATTGAGGATAGGAAATCAAACATAGATTAAGTGTTTATGATCATTTAGTAAAACTGAAGTCCTAGAATTGTTTCCCCCATCAAATTTTCTCGGATTCTCTCTCTCTCTTTGCTCTTGGTAAGATCAATTCTCCTTCTTTTCACACAATTCTCTAATTTCTTGCTTAATTCTTTCTTTTCAAACAACCCAATACCACGATTAGTCTAGATAATTATATTTTCTTAGTATACTAGTATTTGACCACCATTCCCTGTGGATTTGATCTTTCCATTATATGATGACACATCGTACACTTGTGGTTAGCACACATCACTAGTGTAGGAAAAGAAGAAAAGAGAGTGATCCAAGAGAAATTAATGGAAAAAGTGATTCTAGGACTTCAGTTTCACCTAAATGATTGTAAATACTGAATCTATGTTTGGTTTCCTATCCTCACTGGTTGTTTATGTAGGTAGACTATCCTATGTATCTAATGTGAACTTTTGGAACTACACTAGCATTTTCGTTCCAATTAATCGTGTACCTTCAGAGCAATATGGTTGAGGGGTTATTTTCCTATAGAGATCCTTGTCACATGATCCCACAACCCCCGAGATGCCTCCTCCTCCTGTACGACGATAAATTAGAACTGATCAAATAAGATCTATGATAGTCTATTGCTCTTTGTGGCATACCGATCTACTTTTGTAGGCGACTCTCCACGCCTCGACTTTCTACGGGTCGGAGGATTGGGTTCTCCTTTTGGTCCATCCCCAAATCCTCGTGGGATACGAATCTTGTACTTTTGACATCAAGATTATGTTCAATTAGTAGATCCAAATCACAAACACACATATCATTGAATAAGAAATAATTCAAACTCTATAGATTAAACAAGTAGTGTCTACATATTAAATGAGTTACTCCCTAATCCAAGAATCAAGAGTGTACTCCATAAAATTGGAATTACAACCAGAAAACATCATAAATATAAGTTACAATTAAGACAATTCAGAATTGAGGAAGAAAAACTTAGTCTCAATGTAATGGATCATCTCCGGTTGCTCTCCGATCTGAAATCTAGACGTTGAGGCGTCGAAATCTCCATGAATCCACTCTCCAAAGCCTTCTTGGGGCCCTTAGACGACACCCAATCAAGATCCCCTCCTCAGATATGAATTATGGCTTTTATAGTGAAGTTCCAGGTGCCCGACATGGGCCATGCCTCTCCCATGGAGGAAATCATGTTGGCTTGCACGACTCTCCCATGGAGGAAATCAGGGATCTTTGCAAGTCTAGCATGATCCGTGCTGGATGGCACGGACCCCCAATGGAGGCCACTGAAAATACTAGAAAATCAGACACGACTAGTACCGATTGACACATGCTGCTCGTGGTGAACTCTAAGGAAGCCTAGAATTTGGCATGACCTGTGCTGGCTAGCACGGGTAGTTCGTGTTGAACACTGGAATCGATTGAGAAATTTGGCACGGCCCATGTCGACTGGCATGGGCGGTCCTTGTTGAGCGTTGTAACCTCTTGAAGATTTTCACGGCCTATGCCAACCCCCCCTGAAAAGTATCAAAATAAATCATAAATAGGTGAAAACATGGAATACACGAATGAGAAATAGGATAAAATGTGTGTCAAACTATGATAAAAATCCTGAAATGTACACATCAAAATCCCCCAGACCAATCCTTTGCTTGTCCTCAAGCAAACATCAATATCTAGAACACATGTGAATGATCATATCTTAAGCTTAAGCTTAATAAGTTCATTTAATCCTATCAAGTAGCATTATCATAAAGCAAAGGTACTCAATTAGTTTCAAGAAAGTCAAAGTGCACAGTACATAGTTTGCTCCTAGAGCTTTCAAGTTTTGATTTAAGTCAAGTCATCATTCTGTTGTGTTTCTAAGGTTTTCTGCATTAGGTACTTACCTGTCATATGTGAGAGTACTCGATATCAAGAGAAATCTAATAATTATTTCCCCAATAACCTAACTCAATCTCAAAGGGGTAATATATTAGTTTTCACTCACGATAACTATTTTTTACATATATATTTTAGATTGAGATCATATTTTTTTCAAATGAGCTGACAAGAAACGAGGTTATCCAGTAACTAAAATATTGGAAGAAGGTCACCTATGGTTACCAAGGTACAAGTCTGATAAGATGAATCATGACTAAGTCGTACTAAATCAACTTTTTGGAAGCAAACATAAGTGAAGTAAAATATCAAACTATCAAGTAGGCATTTGGTGAACCAACATCAACTCAACAATGGTTTCATGATCATACTAAAAGATAAGGGGAACATGAATTACAAAAAATTTAAAGAGTGCATTCACATGGTATCATCAAAATATTGCTTAAAGGACAAGGCTATGCATGCATACTTCAAGTTGACATAAAAAGAGCAATATGAACAAAACAAACTATGATGCACACTAAAACACTATTGAACTAACAAACTACAACCAAGTTATTGAATACTAACCAACATCCCTTAATCTCGATTAGGTGGTTCAAGAAAATCTTGTGCGTCAACCTCCTCAACTTTCATATCCAAAAAATACCTCTTCAATCTCTGACCATTCACTTTTAAAGTCCCCGACGCTTTGCTCCAAATATCCATAGCTCTGTATAGATGTACCTTCTGTACTTGGTAAGGTCCCGACCACCTTGATTTCAATTTGGGGAAAAGATTAATGTTAGGACCAAAAGGGAGCTAGATGGGGGGGGGTGTGTGATTAGCTCCAATCGCTTCTTGATGATGATTTACAGCGGAAACTTGAAGCAATGATAACACTGTTAATTTTACTTGGTCTCCACCTCCTTGAGGTGACTAATCCAAGGGTCCACTCTCCTCACTCACAGATACACTATGAAAATCTCGTTCTTGGAGGCAGAGAAGCCTCATACAAACTCAACATGAGCTTACAACAAATACAAGCAAAAAGAGAAAGTAAATACAATAGAAATATCTAAAATGAAGAACCTTTGCTTGTGATGCTTACTTGTTGCTTTGGAATACCTCTTGTATGTTAGAAATTCACCTACACTTCACCTCTAACCTTTTATCCTGCTGATTTAGGATTTCCTAATCGATTAGCCTTACTCACAAATCTATTACCATGTCAGATCCCATTCAACAGCTCTTTTTTGAATGTTTAATTGATTGGTGAGGCAAGCCAATCGATTACCAGCTTCTTAATCGATCTCCCAATCGATTCAAAAGTTTTCTATTCTCGCGACAAACTGGTCCTAATCGATCACCCAATTGATTAGCCAGGCTATAATTGATTGACCAATCGATTACAGCCTATTCTGTTCTCTCATGACAAACACACTGTTTACTCGACAAATAACTCCTAATCGATTGGAACTGCCTCAATC
>JBBUKS010002705.1:0-12899 GCA_038050645.1 Hedychium gardnerianum | reverse complement strand
TGTTTAAAACTAGAGAGCACATCCTCTATTTATAGCAAAATGATCGAGGTGACTGTTTTGTTAACGTGACAGTCATGGAGGCGCCTCCATTGATTGGGGTGCCTCCAATGGATCGAAATTGATCCATTAGTGATCTGGTAGCCCTGGGGGCGCCTCCAAGCGTTGGGGGCGCCTCAGTTGGGCTGACTCGGCTTCCAGATCTTATCCGCTACTTTTTCGACGGTCGAGGCGCCTCCATTGCTCTGAGACGCCTCCATCCAATTGACGAGTGAGGCGCCTCCGAGCCTTGGGGACGCCTCCATCATTTGGGCGCTTGAGGCGCCTTTGAGCGTTGGAAGCGCCTCCAGCGCCTGGTGGTTGAGGCGCCTCCGGCTGCTCTGGGGTGCCTCTAGTCCTTCTGGATGTCTGGGTGATCTTTGGTCGTCCAAAGTTGAGCTCACTCGAACCCAACTTCGACCTTCTCCTTGAGCAAGCTTCCTCCCCGGCTTCTCGTCCCTCGGACGGTGTCCTTCTCGCCTCGCGTCCCTCAGACCGCATCCTTCTCGCTTTACCGGTGTACTCTTCCGCAACTTCTCGTCCCTCGGATGCACCGAGCCCATCGACTCGCTTCTTGTGCCATCCTTCTCGTCCACTGCGTCTTCCACTCAACTTCTTGTGTTCCTAAGTTCCTGCACACTTAGACACAAAGATTAAACAACACAGGACCTAACCTAATTCGGTTGATCACATCAAAACTACCTCGTGTACTTACAATATTTTCTCGTAAAAGTAGTATCAATGGATAACTTAGGTCGAGGGCTTTCCAAATATGTGATCAATTTCAATTTTCCGGCAACGAACGGCGGTGAATCGACCGGTCAAAGTAATGATGAGGGTTTTTCAAATATATACTATTAATTTTTTTTTTAAATTCCCAAGGGGCCGGTCGCATCCCCTCCTCACAACATGGCTTTTGACAACAACAACCAACAACCAAGCCTTAACCCATTAGGTCAGATTGGCTTAGCCTTAATTCTTTTAACATATAAGGAAAAAAAATGGTAAGCAAACAATAACTATGGTGATCTAACTAAATTTTCCAATTATTTAGAAGGTTATTTGTACTTAAGTTTGAAGAGGATAATCCATATATCAAAATCAGTTATGGAATTGGAATAGGAATTGAAGATAAAGTGGAAGGACGAGAACACAGTTTCACAGGAACATTCAGGAGTTTATATGGCAGCATAAGAAAGGAAAAATCTACTACTAAGAATCTAGTAATGGACCTAAAGGTTTCAAAGTTTTCTTTGATTCAATAGTGGACCATAGCACACCAAAACACTGAACATCTACTTGTTCTGTTTGGTACAATATTGCTAAGCATGAGTACTTATTGTTGCTGGATTAGCAAAGAATGCTATCTGCTATAGCACGATTTTAGTGAGCATAAAAGTTCTTCTCACAAGTTCATGAAGGAATACATAAAAATACATGCAATGTTATGAATTACAGCAATTTCAAAGTACCAAACATGAAGCCAAAACTCTTAACTTTGGTAGGAACACCTAATGGTGACATCTGTTTTTAACTATATCAATCAGCATTTTGGACACGGTTTGCCAACACATCACCACAGCAGCATATGATGTCTTTACTTACCTAAAAATATAGTTCTTGGTTCTTGTAGAAAATGCAAACATTTTAGTAACCGTAAATTAACTCAGCTGATGCATTTTTTAGTAAAACCTGTCATTCCTCTTAGTTGGCAGCAAAAGGTGAAACCGTCACCTAAATCAAGACCAGCTAAATATTCGGGGATATCAAACAAGTTGAAGAAAAGAGCGACCAATCATTATCCATTTCATCATCCCCACATGATCATGGCCCTATCGTTTCAGCTAATACTCGATGGCCTATCTATGTTTCCTAGTGTATGGACAAGTTTGCAGATAACTGTGTAGTAAACTCAAAGAGTGTTTTTGTAAGTTTATTGACATTTATATGCACTTCTTCCCATACATTTTCCATAGTTTTAGATAAACAAACACATTATGACCATAAAAGATTCAAATACCTAAATGTTAGTTGCTAGAAGTTCACTCGACAAATAAGAAATGATTGGCTGAAAGAATTCAAGTTTATGAAGCTGAGATTGAAACATCTGATGATTGGTAGTGACCTTAAACAAGGTATAAGTACAAGAAGTTAACACTTGAAAAGCTAGTGGATGAGGTGGCCTGCATTGATGAGAGAGCCAACAAACTTGATTGCCTCGAACCAAGTCAGCATAATGATTAAGTCCAATATAGTAGAAGTAATCTCATCTAAGTCTATGAATAAAACAAACGACCTGGACTTCCCGTGTTGAATTCTACCTAGGATGTCGTAGTCCTCAGCATTTAAGGTTTGTATCCCTGTCGACATTCAAAATCTAGCTCATGATGTGAAACTATACTACAACTCCACTACAAATGAAGACTTCCTATTAGGATTCACTTGTGAACCTTAGTAGCTTTTTTTGTTTGATAACAAAATATCATGACCAACATAATAAATTAACCTTTAAGCCCAACAATAACAACAAAAACATCAACAACAACCAAACATTATCCACTAGGTGGGATCGGCTATGTTTGATGTGCATGTTTATCATAGTTTCACATACTGAAGCATTTAGTGGTATCTAAGTATATATCCGTACTATTTTAAACGTGCCTCCCGGAGGTTTTTCTAAATAGGTGCAACATCGACTTTTTTTCTAATATTCTCATTTCTTATCCTGTCCATCCTTAGATGTTCGCACATCCACCTTAATATCCTCATCTCTACAACTCTCATCTTATGCTCGTGTTTGAGTCATAGCCTTACATTCAACTTCATATAATATAGCAAGTCTAATATGTAGACCTTCTCTTTAAAGTTTAGAAGTAATTTATGATCACAAAGAACATCTGACGCTATTCTCCATTTCAACCATTTTACTTGTATTCTCTTTTGCAAAAATGATCATAAATACTTAAAGCTAATATTACTAAATTTAAATTTTATATATTCTGTCTTTACTCTATTAAACCTAAAACCTTTCACTTCCAGCGTTTCCCACCAAATTCGAGTTTAGTATTTACTCCTTCACGTGTCTCATCTACTAAAACAATATCATCTGCAAACAACATGCACTACGGTACCATGTTTTAGATGTGTCCAATGAGTTCGTTCACGATTAATGTAAAAAGATAGAGACTTAGAGTTGATCCTTGATATAACCTTATTTTTATCAAAAACACTTTGGTTAATCCACATGAAGTCTTCATTTTAATCAGTTCATCCTCGTACATATCCTTAATTAGTTCAATATAACGCTAACAACTATCTTTACTAAAATTCTCTCTATTATAAGTTTTTTCTAGGTTAACGAATACCATATGTAAAGTTGCTTCAGTTCCCAATACTTTTCAATTAGTTGTCTGAGAAGATGTATTGCTTCTATTGTTGACCTTCCAGATATGAATCCAAATTGACTTTCAATCACCGTGATCTCCTTCGGGTTTTTATTTCTATTACTTTTTTCCAAAGTTTCATGATATGACGTAGTGGTTTAACATCCCTATAATTTACACAATTTTGTACATCTCATTTGTTCTTATATAAGGGAAGTAGAGTACTTACCCTCCATTGATTTGATATTTTTTTCATTTTTAATATAGGTTAAATAACTTTGTAAGTTTTCAATATCTTATTTCCCTAAGCACTTTCATACGTCTATCAGAATATCATCCGGTCCAACTACTTTTTTATTTTGCATCTCATTTAAAACTTGTTCTATTTCTAAAAAATTTAATTTTTAAAATTTAAATTCTATGATAAAAATTTAAATTTTTATACTTCTTTAACCTACTTAAATTATCAAAATTAAATTGGTAGCCTAAACCTTCATTAAAAAATTGATGAAACTATCTCTTCCATGCTCTTTTATTTCCTCATCATTCAATAATACTTTATTACATTCATCTTTAACATATCTTATTTGAATAAGATCTCTTGTTGTCTCTCTCTTACTTTAATTATTCTATAAATGTATCTTTCCCCTTTTTTTTTGTATCCAGTTGTCAATATAAGCATTCAAAAGTTTCATTATTGACTTCAGTCATTGCTTTCTTAGCCTTTTTTTACTACTGTATACTTTTTAAAATTTTCCTAGTTCGTACAGTTGTATAATACCTTATAGGTTGTTCGTTTTTTTTTACTTTCTCTTGTACTTTCTCATTCTACCACCAAAATTGTTTAACCTTTAACACCATATTACCAAAATCTTTAGTGCAAGTTAATTATAGAAGACTAACCTAAACCTATGAATCAATGCAGCAAGTCAAGTCCTCCTGTGAGACTAGATCAAGTTGCTACAGTATGGATCAATGATTGATATGCAGAAAACAAGGGATGATGAGAACATTTTGCTCTTTAGTTTAGAGAATCACTGGGTATATAAAACTTAGGTAAATATTTAGACTTCATAAACATGTCAGTTCATAGGAATTCTTTCCAAGACCTTTATTGGAGATCATAGGTTATTAATTTCACTTCATCCGCTACTTTGCTTACTCCTCCAGACCTAATTTTACCAATTCTTTCATGCAAAAAACCTGCGTGGCAATCTCTAAATATCGGTAAAGTTTAATTGCATACTGGGAAATAAATTCAAGAAAAATCAGAAGTCCATCTTTGGTTTTATCCCCAAAAACCACGGGATGGCAAGCGACGAGTCAAAGGTGAACAATGTAACCATATTTCCTATGCAATCTATGAAGAAACTTAAATAGATGGCAGATCTCGACAAATCTGCTTGAAAAAAAAAACTTCAAACCAAATAGTCACAAACTAGTACCCCGATCAAAAACAATCATACCGTGAGCCTATTGAGAAACTCCGACGAGGTTGCAACAGGGAGGGGCTGGGCGTCGGTCAGTTGATCCACTGCTAGAGTCTTATAAGCCGTGGATGCGGCGGACGGAGAGAAGAGGAGGCGGTGTCGGAGGCCGACGAAAGAGAGGAGCTGCGCCCACGACGGCGTCCCTCGCAGGATCTGAAGGAGGAGGCGAAACAGGATTGCAACCCAGCTCACCAGCGCACGCCACACCTGGACGCTCTTTCCCGTCGTGGTTGCCGCCGCTGTGTGCCCCGGAGGGCACAACTCCGCCTGAGCCAGCTCGGCCATCACAGCAACGCGGGGCGACCGGGAGAGAAGGCGCCACGGCTCCCAACTGGCCTCTACGGAGCGGTTCCTCCTACGACGGAGGAGGTGGCGGAGGAGAGCGACGACGGCGGAGGAGGAACAAACGAGGGCACCGCGAGGCGCGCACGTGCCGTGCGTCGCGTAGTACTGCTAATTATGCGGGTCGGGGACGCCAGTTAGCCGTCAACACATGTGGCTACAACAATCAACGCGTCAAACTTTGCGATTAGTGCGAGAAAGCCCTTCGACACGGACGGTTCGAGAGCCTCTCTTTTACTTTCGATTTCCCCTTTTTCTTTCAATTTTCTTTTTTTTTTCTTTTTTCATGCGTAGAGAGAGATGATGATTAATCGGTCAGATTATCTCATATGACGCAATAAATTTAAGAAATATTTTTATAAACAAATTAATCTATTTAATTAAAGGGAGAAATAAAGACAGACAAAAAAAAAAAAGTGGAAGCCATAAATTCAAATCATAATGAAATTTAACTATTTCTTTTAAAGTACTCATGAGGTGGGCCATCAAGCGAAATGGGCTTGTGGAAATGTGGCAGCTTTTAATTTAATTTAATTTATAATTAAAAGATGCAAGTGGAGTTGCACATGCAACACGAACATGAACAGCTAAATTATGAGTACCAATGTGATTATAATTAAAATTAATTTCAGATTATATAATTGGATTAAGACACCAAGCCCTATGTTCATTCCATGGATTACAGATCATGCTTTGATTAGTATAATAATATCGCATCGATTCATGTTGTGAAGGTTGAAAGCGATTTTCTTATGGCAAACACGTGTTGAAGACTTAAACAAATTGGACCCGGTTCAATTCAATTCCAACTATTTGGGTTGGGTTGATACGTCAAATGGGCCTTAAAAGACTTGGGCCACCATTTATCTCCAAGCCCATTTGATCCTAAAATAGTTCTAATTTAAGCAAAATATAATTTAGGACGAATGTAATAAAATAATTTGAAATTATATTCCAGAAAATAAACATGATTAAATTATAGTCGGATTACATTTCCCTTCTAAATTTAATAATTTATTATATAATTAGTAAAAAATAATACTAGGAGAACCGCAATATTTTCTAGAGAAGATGAACCTAATTTGACTTAGAAAATTTTAGTTGATCAAAATATTTTTAAATAAATTATGGATGAATTGAACTAATTATGCATTTATCTAGAGTTTCAACAAGTAGGTTAACAAAATAATAAAATTAGGGTTTGCCAAAGTTGGTGATCTAGCTCCGTTTTGTTTCCTAACTTCTTGTTGAATTGATAAAATATGAATCTGATGGCTGACACCAGTCAAATAATATTAATTAAAATACATTGTGATAATTAATAAATATTGTATTATTGTGGTGGCACTTTCTAATTTGAACAGTTCAACCTATTTCATTATACCATTGGCAAGTTGAACTTCCCCAATAATCATGATAAATAAATAATCAATATTTTTATGATTATTTATTTTAGTGTATATAACCACTTTAATTATCATCAACCTAAGCACCATGAACAAGAGTTAGGCCATGGCTCTACTTTTGCTTCTCCAATTTGCATAGTGGAATAAGTTGTTATTAATCCACTAAACACATCGCGATCATATATTTGATTAATTGCGGTAGGGAAATGTGATTAGTTAAGGCCCCACCATCGTTGTCAAATAGCCTTCCACTACACTAATCCAAATTGTGCTCTAAAACTTTAATTCCTTTTCATCACACCCACATAATTTGCAATTAGTGCACTTATTAATCGATAATATATATATATATATATATAATAGCATTTACTAAAAGAAATAAGATTAATTATTTTTATTTTTTATGCAAATACACAAAAATTTATAATTTTTACAATCTAAAATTATTTATAATATCTTATAAACAATATAAGATTATAAACTAATTTATAAGGATAATTATTAGTTGAGCTCAATGAAAAACTTAAACTCCAAACTTCAACAAGATTGATAAGTAAATAAATAAATAAAAATATAAATAATTTTTGACTCCATTTGACTCATCTACACCTCTAAACAAAAGTCTTTACAATGTCAAGCCATTCGCCCTTAAGATGGCATTATCAATGTTTGCCCCCCTTTCCAATCCACTTATTTAATATGCTCATGCGACTTTGACCGTCAGAAACCCTAGCATAAGTTACTTGTCTACCTGTAAACTTCCTCGATACCCCTTGTTGATCCTTTGTCGCTTGATTTACTTATTATTCGTTTGTTTTCTCCGGCCATCGATGTTAAACTCATGGGCATAATGTTGTAGTTAGATTTCTTCAATAATAAATTAAATATTTAAAATTTAATTATGATATATTATAAATTTTTTTTAACGAATCCAAAAATCTTGATTATAAGAATAAGTCATACTTTTTAAATTTATTCTAAATTGATCATTTTATAATTAATTAAATTAAAAATTTAGATATGTGATGCTAATTAAAAAACATATGTCACTCGTTAAGTATACATTCAAAATATATATTATTATTTTAATAATAATAATAATAATAATCTTTAATATTTATTTTTTATTTGCTAGCTATTATTGTGTGTGAAAAAACAAGGCAGCGCCACGTCAACGTTTGTCTCAGCGCGTATAGATTTGGGTCGGAGAATCTTATCCAAAGTCGGCAGGGAACAGTCGGTCAAACTTGTAATTATTAATTTATATTTCTAGATCTTGTGTTGCTTCTTCATTACTCATGAATTATTTTATTATTATGCGGAATAAATCATAAATGTTTAGATGGCTATGCATTTCTTCGTACACTAGTTCAAAGATATCCTATATGACTGTATGGCCTTGCGCTTTCTTGATGATCAATAATTAAATTGAAAATTTAAATATTTAATATTAATATTTTTTATATTATATTATTTTTAACCTCGAGGTATTATGATATATAATTAAAAATTTCAAATTAGATATCTAAAATTTAAAATTTAATTACGATAAAACAGAAATAGTAATTGAATATATATATATATATATATATATTTTAATTTATTCTAATAATTAATATTTTTTTTTTCATAAAATCAAATTCATCATTTCAAAAATTAATTGGGCTGCTCGGATCCCCAATACAAATTAAAAAAAAATCTTATATTTTCCATCCTTTTTAACGTGATGCATTAATCAGCTTTGAAATTAAAAAAAAACATAAATAAGTTTTTGTAATAAGTATAAATGCCATTTTTTTTTATTACGACTTATGTCAAAGAAGAATTAATTTGATTTTTTATTTGACTTCATGGTATGTTTTTTAACGTATGAATTGTTCTTTAATTTTGACTAATCGATGATAGTGATTGAATTTTGAAGGTGACTCAAGATGTGTTACTCGTGCGGATTCTTCAAGGCAGCATCGAATAGTGACTGAGGTACGTTTCGGGTGCAAGTCCGACGTGTAGATTTGAAGCTGCGAGCCGGAAGAGAAACGGCCGAACCGAACCGCGCAACGAACGCCGAACCGAACCGGTTTCGGAGGCAGCGGCGCGGAGCGCGTGACTGCCAAACGTGTCCGCGGTCCGTCCGAGAGTTTATTGCGACCTGGCGACGCGTCGATCTCTGATTGGAATGGGACCCACTGCTACTGCGACGCTGACGCGATATCCACTTACCCGGGGCCGCGTGGGCCTGCCGTCGTTTCGTTTCATTTTCGTTGGGATTTCGTTTCATTTTGGTTTAGTTTAGGGTGTAGGAGACAGACAGCTGCCTTCCGGGAGTGGACTCGTTGACATGAAGACCGGGGTAGAATTATTGTGTCCTTTTTATGTTTTAGTCCTTTATGTATTGATAATTTGGATTCACTAGCTTATCGCTATATTTGTTTTCCGTACGTTCCCTCAGTGGTTGTATCTAGCAAATTCGAGTTTGTCTGAGGGTTGGAGAGTAAATTTGGCAACGCCTTTTGCCTGCCTTGTATGAACTTTTCGCCCCTTCCCCACCTACAAAACGGACCCAACACCGAAGCATCATCACCCCTTCCGCACACAAGGATCTGGTGGTTTCTTCTGTTCCTTCATCTCTCGTGAGGATCCTTTTTTTGCTCTGTTTTGTTTTAATCTACAGTTTTTCTGTGTTTTTTTGGTGTTTTGATCGGTTTTTTTACGGAGTTTATTATGATGTGTTTGGTTTGTGGATTAGGTCAAGGGAGGACATGTGTAGCGGTCCCCGGAAAGTTTCTCCGTCGGCTGGCGGAGATCCGAAGCACCCTCCGGCGGACGACAATGTTATGCTGCTCCTAGAACTTGCTGCTTCAGATGCAGTCGCTGACTTCAAGCAGGCAGTGGAGGAGGAGGGATGGCCGCTCGATGCAGCCGCTCCCTGGTACGTACGTTCTCCAGGTCAAGGGATGGGTTACCAGCAGCGTACGCCGCTCATGATCGCGGCCCTCTATGGAAGCATCGCGGTTATCGACTATATCCTCGCCACACGCCCTGCCGAGGCCACCCGGAGCGCTGCGTCTGACGGCGCCACCGCTCTCCACTGTGCCGCGGCCGGCGGTGCTTCCTCTTCTCTTGAGGCAGTCAAGCTCCTGATCGGAGCCTCCGCAGAGGCCGTCGATGTGCTCGATGCCAGCGGCAACCGTGCTGGGGACGTCATCGCCCGGCAGTTCTCTATCAGCGTGGCTAAATCGCTCGAAGTCGTCTTAAAGGCCTCGTGTTGCCCTAGGGTTTCATCGCCAAGCAAAGAAGAGACGGCTAAACAAGGAGAGAAGAAGGAATACCCGCTGGATTTGACGCTTCCGGACATCAAGACCGGGATCTACGGAACCGACGAGTTCCGGATGTATACGTTCAAGATCAAACCCTGCTCTCGCGCTTATTCCCACGATTGGACGGAGTGCCCCTTCGTCCACCCTGGGGAGAATGCCCGGCGCCGAGACCCACGGAAGTTTTCATACAGCTGCGTGCCGTGCCCTGAGTTCCGCAAGGGATCTTGCCGGAACGGCGATGCCTGCGAGTACGCCCATGGCGTGTTCGAGAGTTGGCTCCACCCGGCACAGTATCGGACTCGACTGTGCAAGGATGAGACCGGTTGTAATCGTCGGGTTTGCTTCTTCGCCCACAAACCGGAAGAGCTTCGTACCGTGAATCCCTCGGCGGCATCAGTTGCCGGGATGGTACTGCCCTCGCCGCGTTCATCGTCCCCTGGACTCTCTTCTCTGGACATGGCAACGGCCTTGATGCTGATGCAGCAGCCAGGCTCGCCCATGTCCCCCTCGGCTTCATCGGCTACATCACCGTGGATGAATCCGTCCGGCGGTGTCATGACGCCTCCATCCTTGCAGTTACCTAGCAGCAGACTTAAGGCTTCGCTGAGTGCTAGGGACATTGATTTTGACGTCGATTTACTTGGATTGGAAGGATATCAGCAGCTGCTCATCGACGAAATCACCAAAACTTCCTCGCCCCGTGCGACTTGGGGCTCGAACAACTTAGCAGCAGCATTTCGCTCCTCCGAACTCAGCGATATGATGGGTACTGTAAATCCATCGCTGCTAACTCAGTTGCAGGGCATCTCCATGAGGCAAACAGCTCCTCAATTCCAATCCCCTCCCGGTCTCCAGAAGCACCAGTCTCCGCATCTCTCTGGATTCTGTGGCGGCTTGTCTTCACCCCCGCCCGTGAACGCCACATCATCCTTCGGCCTCGACCACACCATGGTGAAAGCCATCATGAACTCGAGGGCTTCCGCTTTCGCAAAGCGAAGCCAGAGTTTCATCGATCGCGGCGCATCTACTGTTCGCCCGTCGATGCTATCACCAGTCGCGACTCCCGCGGTAAACCTTGCCGATTGGGGCTCACCGGGCGGGAAACTCGATTGGGGCATTCAAGGAGAGGAACTGTCCAAGCTGAGGAAATCTGCCTCCTTCGCCTTCCGCGGCAACCAAACCGCCTTCTTTGCAAGCGCCTCTGCCACCACTGCAACCGCCCCACCGTCTTCTATGAACGAACCCGACTTGTCCTGGGTGCAGTCTCTGGTGAAGGATGCTCCTGTCGAACCAATCGGACAGAGACTTTCTGCTACCGCCGGCGTGCAGCAAAATGGCTACCAACTCAACGCCGGCGGAGGCAACAGCAGCAATGGCAGCGACGTCTTCCCTCCATGGGCGGAGGAGGAGATCATGGCGTAAAGCAATTCATTGCCAACAATTCAACGATATGAAGGGACTACCAACAAATATTCAATTTGACAAGTTCTTTTCTTCATTATATCTTTTGAATCCAAAAGTCCAGATTATAATTTTTAGCAGGGGTGCCTGGAAGATGCCCGAAGGGAGTCTCAGCTTGTTAATTGCGGCCTGCAAGTTCTTTCATTCATATATTATAGCTCTAATTGGATTTCTTATAAAATCTAAATAGGATATATATGAACAGGAAGAATATAACAGAGATCTAATATCTCTTGTATTAGATCCTGGGATCATCTTTAGCTTCATGTTGTTATGCTCATTTGTAAATCTATCATGATGCTCATAATCTTACAATTTGCTTGCTATTCACTGTTTTTCTGACTATCTAAATAGTGATCTTCAGTTGAGCATTAAGGAAATTAATCAAAACAAAAAAAGTAGGATGTTTTTATATATATTGGGAAGGCTTTCAAAAAAAACAAAAAGGTTTTCTATCGCTATCCTTGTTTCATTCAATGCTCTGTTCTCTTCTAAAATGCTCGTTAGTTTTCTCAAAGAATAATGAAAAAAGATTGTTCAAAAGAAAATTAAAAAATATAACATATTTACGGTGATGTACATTAAAAAATTATATAAATTTTGAAGAAGATAAAATATAGAATTGACTGTGATTGATCCAGCACACTTAACTAACAATTAACATAATAAAATTGTCCTCGGTTGATGAACACGCTACATTTGTCATTCAAATGTCGAACCTCGACTAATTCTAATGGTAGAATATCTTTTTCTCTTAGTTCATCAAATTTATGTACATTTAGAAGTTAATTTTCAAAATCATTGAAATTGGAACATCAATTCTCTTATTTATCCTGGTGTGCTTTACCATATTGATCTAATGATACTCTTGCCGTCATCTTAAGATAACGTGACATATACTCCGATGTAATAATTAGATCATTTAATAAATAATTAATAAATTTAATATTTAAATTTAGTTGTGATGTGTTATAGTAAATTTTTTTTCTAATAAAAAATAAATTAAAAAATATTAATTATTTAAATAAATTTTTATTAATATTTTTAAATTTATAATATTAAATTTATTAATTTTTAAATTAATCAATTCAAAAAAAATAAATACTGTCCTGTGTAGAAAATTTTGATGAGATTAATTTAATTATTTTTAAGATTATTTTATTTAAAAAATTAAATATAATCGATCAAGATATAACAAATCTATCTGTTTCCTCATCATTGACTTTGCTACCATCTTAATTCAAGCACAACCAATGATGAATTCCTAGTTCTTGAAAACTCACATTTGTTTTTCTTTTAAAAAAATATGTTTTCCCTTCCAATCAGCGACCATCTTGTTTTTTTCGTTTTCTTCTTGGCAGCATCATGCCAAACCTACTCCATTGTCACCTTGAAAATAGATTCGTAACTTCTTTTGTTTAGCTATTTTCTCTCTCTCTCTGTATTTTAGTAGTTTAATTTAAT
>JBBUKS010002704.1:0-33134 GCA_038050645.1 Hedychium gardnerianum | reverse complement strand
CCTACTGTTGCTGCCAGATGAACTGTTGTTGTTGCATCCATGCTTCTTGCTTCTGTTGCGACGCGGCTTGCTGTTGCTGCATGACCTCCTGTACGGCGGTCGCGATTACTTGGGCTAGTTCGCTTTGCGAAGAGGGTAGACTGGATCTTCCAGTGTCATCCATCTCAGTCTCAGCTTCAAGATTTAACAAGTTCCTACAGACGACGCCAATTTATTCCCGCGCGGAGACTGTCAGAGAATGAGTGACCGGTGAACTAGAGATTCGTTGACCTAATCACCATAGAGCGGAGTGATCCTGTCGGTCTTTCGAGGTCTTAAGGCCGAACAGAGGGGTTCGTCTGTGGAGCGGCAAGCGAACCAAATCCGTCTATTCTCTCCGGTCGGGGATCTGTACAGATCACAGAAAGAAAGACGAGGGTTAAAGGAGAGCTCCAGGCGAGAGGCCTAGGGATCCCACTCCGACGCTCAAGTCAGGTTTGATCATGCAGATGTATTGAAACAGTAAGTAAAGATGTTTCAGGTTAGGAGAAAACCTCCTCTCCGCAGGGACTCCCATTTTTTTATATACTCCTCCGAAGTGTGTACGACCAGCATTAATGATGTGTACTGTTGAGGCATGAGTGAGCATGTTCTAGTCCGAAAGTACCGTCGCTTCCCGTATTTTAAGGAAGTGCTTGGAGTACAGTTGGGGGTGTTTTGATCATACTGTTAAGGGGTATTCTGGCCGTACTGTTGAGGGGTGTTCTGGCTGTACCATTGAGGGATGTTCTGGTCGTACAGATGGCGTCAGAGTCAACCCTTATAGTCATGCCGGAGACCGGGGCCAATGATAAGATCCTTCTAGTCGGTTATATTATACACCCGACCGAGAATATACTTCAACCGACCGACCTTCATAAGGCGCATCCGGTCGGTTATAATATATACCCGACCAGGCTTCAGAGGGCGCATCCGGTCGGTTAACATAATATATATATCCGACCGGGCTTTTAAAGGGCCCTCCGGTCGGTTAGTATAATATATACCCTACTGGGCACCTTGGTTCTGATTTGCGATGTTGATTGTCATTTTCCGACCAGGGTGATGGGTGATGATAATTGGGACCGGTCGGCTATATAACACGCGTTCACCCGGAAGTCAATCTTGACCTTAACTATGTGCCACGTGACACTTGTCCGTACTATCAGAGGGCTTAGACCTAACCACCCATATCATCATCTTTATCTTTTGCATCCATGAAATTAGTTTTTCCATGTTCGATGAGTCTAAACATAGATCTAAATCTAGCAATTGATGATTTTGAAGCACCTGAAATTAGTTTCCAGGTGCAGCCGCCCGCGGCCTGCCAAGGGCAGCCGAGCCCGCGACCACAGACGGAGCCGATGATAGAGAGACGCCCTTGGTCGAAGAGAAGCCAGAGATTTTATCGACGACGACCTAGAAGAGAGGATGCGCACGGGGGAGAGAGCTTACCGGTCCGAAGATCTTCACCGAGAGGACTGATTGTCGCCGCCGCCGCCGCCGAGGAGATGATCTTAGATTCAGATCTGGGATCGATAATATTAGGTTAGCTGACGACGAAATAAATTTCGTCGCCAAATTCGTCCCCAATTTTTTATATTGTTTTTAAAAATTTATAAGTAAAATTATCAAATAATAAATAAAACCAAAAGAAAATTAATTAACATTTCGATAATATATTATTTTAATAATTTATGTTTTCGTTGCCATACCGAGACCAATAATTTTTTTACACGTATTCAACCTAACTTTTTTAATCAAACTCTATTTAATATATATATTGTATTCTTTTAACTAAATTATTATTGGGTAATTGAATTCAATACAATTAATTTAATTATGGAAAAAATAATGAGTACAAAATTAATATTTGAGGTCGTGTACGTAACAAGGAGAACGACATGAGCACATAGGAACTGGTTTCGTGTGATTCCAAGCACCCTAGGTCATTTAACCAATTTTGAAAGATTTTTTTTCTTTTTGAATCTGCAATGAATTTTTGGATTCGTTGCCAAATCTGCAACGAATCACAGATTCGTTGCAGATTCAAAAAGAATATATAAAAAAAGAAAAAAATCTTCGAAAATTGATTGAATGACCTAGGGTGCTTGGAATCATACGAAACCAGTTTCTATATGCTCGTGTCGTTCTTCTTGTTATGTATATGACCTCAAATATTAATTTTTCCCAAAATACTGAGACCAGTAATTTTTTAATACACATTCGACCAAACTTTTTTAATCAAACTCTCTCTCTCTATATATATATATTTATTGTATTCTTTTAACCAAGTTATTATTAGGTAATTGGATTCAATACAATTAATTTAATTATGGGAAAAAATAATGGGTACAAAATTAATATTTGAGGTCGTGTACATAACAAGGAGAATGACTCGAGCACATCGGAACTCGTTTCGTATGATTCCGAGCACCCTAGGTCATTCAACTAATTTCAAAAAAAATATTTCATTTTGAATTTGCAATGAATTTCTGGATTCGTTGCCAAATCTGTAACGAATCCCGGATTCGTTGTAGACTTAAAAAGAAAAAATCCATCTGCAACGAATCGCTGATTCCTCGCCAAATTTAGCAACGAATCCAGAAATTCATTGCAGATTTGGAGACGAATCAAGGATTTATTGTCAAAGTTTGCTATGAATCCAAGACTCGTCCCAAATTTGTCCCTTATTAATAAATATTAATTATAATTTTTTTAGGAAAATATGCGACGAAAATTTTATTTATCGTAATTTTTGCAACGAATAAAGAGTTTGACGCAAATTTAGCGACGAATTAAATATTTGTTGCAGATTTGGCAATAAAATCATTATTCGTTGCAGAATCTGCGATAAATTAATTATTTGTTGTTGATTTTGCGATGAATATGAGTTTTTGTCGCCAATTACAATGATATCTGCGATGAAAATTTATTTATTGCTAATTTGCGATGAAAGTTATTCGTTGCAAAATTCATTGTTAATTTGCGACAATTTATATTTTTCTTGCAAAATTTGTTGCCATTTTGGGACTAGCTATTTTTGTCGCAAAATTTCGTCCCTAAATATCTGTTTTTTTGTAATGGCTAATCGTCAATTTTTTTATGGTGAAATCAAATGCTGAGGACTTCATGACACTTATTATATTTCAAATGAACATAATTTAATCATGATCGAATATGTAGAAATTAGCATGGAGCTTCTACAATGTGTAGCAGCTACCGGCTAGCTTTTACAATGTGTAGAAATTAGTCAGTAGTTGTTACATGTTGTAGAAACTATATGCTAACTTTTACGACCGTATTGAATTCAGGGGTATTTTTGAAATAAAATTATGAAAGTAACGCTCATTTAACTTTTTTTTTTGTAAAAAAATACTAATATAATATTTCTGTTAATTTAGGACACCGTTTTAATTATTAGCTTAGCATACTTGAATTCTAGCCTTTACTAAGTTTGACAAAAGCAGTTGTCTTTTTTGTGGCAAAAGGTTCCGTCAATTCGTCTCAGGACCAACACGGATGAGGTAAATTATGAGGACTAGTCTAATCAGTCCGAACAGTAACTAATACATAAGGAGAGCAGGAACCTGACTATTAATCAGGATTTAATCCCAAGATCTTATTATGACAACAAAACAATTATCTTCTTGTTATTGTTAGAGGGTTATCATATCTAACTTAATTTCAAAGATGCTCATCGTCTAAAAAACTCATATGTTCTTCATTAAATGAAGTGTCAGGAGAATCTAATTCTTTCAATTAATTTATCACATAATTATCATCTCGATTACGAATGTCAAGAGAATCTAAGCAAAGTAGACGAGAAGAGAGAGAATTTGTTGTTTTAATTAAGTAGTCTAGTTCCAGATTAGTGTTGCTTCAGATATTGTTGCTGTAATTATCGCAGACAACCTTGTGCTTCCTTTTGAAGAAGTGCTCGACTGGTTGCTTTCTCAGTCCTAACAGAGAAGGATATAGCAAATTTGAAGGATATACTACTACGAATTCCACAAGAACAATATGTCACTTTGTAGAGGAATGTGAAGAATTTGCAGAAACATTTCTTGCGGCATGCAAAACCAGTAAGTTTGATATATTCCACATGATATTTCATTCCATCTAGTTTAATCGACTGAACCACATCCAAATTGAACAGTGACAGTTCAACTTTGTCACCCGCCCTCCGAGAGCTCAACAGAAAATATCATAGATAGAGGTGAACAAAAATTTAGTAAAATCGAATTAATTGAATCGAATAGACCCAATTCAAAAATTCGATTTAGTTAATTTAGTTTTTTTTAAAAAAAATTCAGTTTGATTTTTAATTAATTCGATTCAGTTTTAATTTTAAAATTCATAATTTGATTAAACTAAATAAATTAAATAAGAATATTAATTTGATTAATTTTATTTAAAAATATAATTAATTAAATAAAATCTTAATTTGATATATTTGTTTTTAAATTTTTGATTAATTCGATCGAAAATCAAATTAATCGATATTTTATTGATTCGGTTTGTTCAATTGTCATAAGAAAATTTGATCGATTTGATTAGTTCAAAAAACTTAATTTATTCAATTTTTGATTTATTCATTCGATTTTAATCGAATGCTCAGCTCTAATCATTGATGTGATGGATAATAAAGCCTCCATGTGGTAAGATCTAGAAGTCAAGTAGTTTGATCTAAAGTTAAAATGAAGGTCAAAGCAGGTTTCAGATGATTGACTTAACTCGTCGGATAGACTCGGTCACCCGACTTTGTCTGCTCGATAACCGACTTCACCGGCTCAATGACTAATTCCATCGGCTCGGTCGATGACTGATTCTGTCAGCTCAGCCACTGGACTCACTTGATTCGGCTACTTGACTATATCGGTTTGATTGACTATCATCCTCGGCTTAAGCTTGACTATCCACGTGGCTAGTTGAATCATTTTTTCGAAAGATATGGACGACATAATCATTTCTCTCAGGAGACATGAATAACATAAACATCTATCTCAAAATACATGGAGAACATGAGACACAATTATAATCCTATAAAAAATCATCCGTTTTCACGGACATAAATATGCGCACATATATTTTTATTTTTAAACTTTTCTACTCCAGTTTCCTTTTGATTTAACTCCTTTACTAATTTAAAGGTCAGAATAGTCACATCAAATTTTATCTCGACGCTAATTCTAATCTCTCGATAAATATTTGTAGAAGCCTTGCGGATTCCTCACCATCATATCGCATTCACGCAGCCTCTCCTTTGATAATTGCTCTGTGTTGAATCACCAAACCACGATTTCAACCTAAACAATCATTAAAAAGGCTTTGAAATTCTGAATCAGAATCTCATGAAAGGTTATTGTTCATGCTTTCATATCCTTTTACTATTATGGTCAGCAAATCTCTATGCAAACTCATAATCATAATTTGTGTTCTTCATTAAGGTACGAAATCAACTAATCTTTTGATTTATTTAAAGTAAAATATCCTTTTGACATAAAAAAAAAAATTGAGGGGCGTTTTTAATGTCTGTTCAATTTTATTCCATTTCTATATTAAAAAAAGGTAAAAAAATCAAAAGACACTTTTGATTTACTGCATATATTTGTTACTGAAAAATATTCTTAGTTTATGTTTAATTACACAACTTGAATATAGTCAAAAACACTATAAATCTATTGTATCAAGTTTAATGGTTGCTACAAAGGTTTGTGGTGATTTTGACTAGATTTTTATAAGTTGCATAGTTTTTGTTAACAGTTAATAATATTAAAATAAAAATATTTTTAATATGGAAAATTTGATAAGGTGTGTATTGGCCCTTTAAAATAAAAGGCAAAAATCAAAGCCCCAACTTATACATCATCAAAAGATCAAAGGACTTATCTTAAAAAAAAAACGCTTTCCATTATAAAACATATTCTACAGTTGCTATGATATATTTAAGATTTAAATTTATGATTTAATTTAATTAAAGTTATCCGATAACCTTTATATATAGTAATAGTTATCTGGTAACATCTACAATAATATTAGAATAAAAAATATTATGAAAATAAATATTCAACCCTTTGAACAGCTTAATTTTGAAGATAACTAATTTAATTTTATTAAAAATTTTCATCGACATTTAAAATAAATTAAAAAATATTCATAAAAACTCGTTCAAATGATCGATGCGTAAATTTATCGTTCCATTAAAAAGAAATCTATATAGTGAATCGCAACTAAAATTTAAATTTTAGATATCTAATTTATTTAAAAAACTTAATTATTATATATTTTTTAATTAATATTAAATATTTAATTTACGTCAATTAATTTCAAAATGATCAACCTGACCCACGAAATTTCCACGGATCAAACCGTTGCACCGTTTACTTCTTTAGAAAAGGGCTTTTAATTCGAAAATCCTTTTGATTTTTTAAATTAAAATAAATATCTTTTTGATTTTTCTTTTTTTTTTCTTTTAAAAAAAGGAGCTCATTTAACTCCAGCCAGCTGTCAGAACGTGAACTCCCGCTTGTAACGGCAGCACATGCGGGTGACAGAGTTCTTTTCTCCCTTAATAAGTCAACTTTGATTACGTCATCTGATCTAACAGATCTCGGCCATGTTCACAGTTTCCAATCTAGTGCCGCCCCACCTCACGCATTGAATCGGTTCACCTTTCCTTTAAAAGTAATAATAATAATTATTATTATTATTATGATGATGATTATTTATTTCTAATTTTCCTACTAAATCAATCCTCCTAATTAAAAGTAACATGAGATAAATGGATACCCTGCAGCTAAAATATACATTTTATAAAGAAAGAAAAGAATTAAATGGAACAATATTAAACTGGAGCTCCGTGGACCCCGCAGGGGCATTAACGTAAATTTCGCCGCTACGATAATGGTGATTTATTGACAAGTACACTCGGTTTGTCGCCGCCGCAGCTGCGTCCAATCCCCTGTTTCCTGTTCCAATTTTTTACTCCACTAGTTTACTTCGCCATGTCCTCTGCTCCTCCCTCTACCTTCCGCCTCCTTCGCCCATGCTCGCCGTCGACCTCGATAAGGCCGCCCTTCGCCGCCTCGGATGCGGCGGCGTCGGCGCCTGGAGAAAGATCCTCCTCCTCGCCGCCGTTGGCGTCTCCGTTGCCGCGCTTTTCCTCTCTCTTTTCTCCTCTTCCACTCCCAGCGTCTCTGTCCTCTTCTCCGCCGCAGATTCTCACAACGAGCTATTCCTCTCATCTTCAGCTCCTCCTCCTCCGCCTCTCGTTACTCTTCCCGCTTCTACATCTCAGGGCGAGGAGCATCTTATTTTCCTGAGCCCGTCGGGATCCCCTGGCCCAGCCGCAGCTCCGCCTAGGTTTCCGCCTTCCCCTTCTCCGATTGGGGATTTTGATGCCTTGGCGATCTACCAAGCTGAGTTTGACCTAAAGGAACCGCCTTTAGAAGATGCGGTAGGTATAAGGGCAAATTGCTACTTTTTCTTCATGGCTTTGGGGGAAAAAAGGAATGGATTTCTTATTCGCGCTTCGCACTTGCAGCCTGTTCTTGCTCCAAGCCCCACTCCCGTCGTCAATTTCTCTGTCGCCCAGGCGAAGTCTTTTGCTCAGGAGGTAGATTTCAAGTTCGTGCCTTCGAATTTTCTGAAATCGCATTATGTCAATTAAGTTTTCAGTATCTTGTGATGAATTCTTGCAGCCCCCAAGACGTCCTGCCATAAAGATCCCTACTTTTTCGCCAAAGGTAGAGACTTCGTTTAGCGTTCAACTTGTTCTTCATCCCAAAAGATTTTCCCCTTTCGTTTTCAAGGTAGATTCTATCCCCCATTTTGACCTCTGAAGCACTTGCTCCTGTATTGCAGACTACTGATCGGCAGCTGGTCTACGCCAAGAAGGAGATCGCTAATGCGCCTCCTGTCTTCAACGATCCCGATCTCCATGCTCCATTGTTCTTAAATGTTTCAATGTTCAAGAGGTGAGAACGATGAACTGCTTTAATGACGAATTGCCTTCTTAATAGATTACCTGCAGAGTTGCAGAAACACATTGAAGCAATGCGTGCAGTTCATATGACTGTTTCTGATGGTCATCTTTCTGCAGGAGTTATGAGCTGATGGAGAAAATTTTAAAGGTGTACATCTACGGCGACGGTCCTCGGCCTCTCTTCCACACTCCAGAGCTTGGAGGCATCTACGCCTCGGAAGGATGGTTCATGAAATTAATGGAGGGAAGCAAACAGTTTGTGACAAAGGATCCTGAGAAGGCTCATTTGTTCTACATGCCATTTAGCTCGAGGCAGCTCAGAGCAAATCTTTATGTTCCCGATTCACATAGCAACAAACCACTGTCCATATTCTTAAGGAATTACATCAACATGATCTCTGCCAAGTATCCTTTCTGGAACAGGACGAGAGGAGCTGATCATTTCTTTGCAGGCTGCCATGATTGGGTAATTTGTATATTGCTTTTGATCATCTATACAAATGATCGATCGACTCATTCTGCTTCTCCTCTCAGGCAACTTACATCACTAGACTGCACGGGGAGCTACGAGACAACGCGATCAAAGTTGTGTGCAATGCGGATGTCTCCGAGGGCATCTTCGTTCGAGGGAAGGATGTGTCTCTTCCGGAGACCTACATCAGAAACTCCAAGAGGCCTCAAAGAGGCACCGGAGGTCGGCCCGGCTCGAAGAGGTCCATTCTGGCCTTCTTTGCCGGCCACATGCACGGCCGCCTGAGGCCTATCCTCATCGGCTTCTGGAAAGGTAGAGACCCGGATATGAGGATCTATGAAGTGTTGCCGGAAGAGGTTGCTGCTAAAATGTCATATGTCCAACACATGAAGTCGAGCAAGTTTTGCATCTGCCCGATGGGCTACGAAGTGAACAGCCCGAGGATCGTCGAGTCCATCTACTTCGAGTGCGTTCCGGTGATCATAGCCGATCACTTTGTGCTCCCGTTCGAGGAGGTGCTCGATTGGAGGGCGTTCTCTCTGGTGGTTGCCGAGAAGGATATACAAAATTTGAAGGACATCTTGTTAGGAATTGGCGCGGAACAGTATAGAGTCATGCAGATGAACGTGAAGAAGCTGCAAAGGCATTTTCTGTGGAATGCTAGGCCCAAAGAGTATGATCTGTTTCACATGACACTGCATTCCGTTTGGTTTAACAGACTGAATCAGATCGATTTGTAGCAACGAAATGATGCCACTGTAATTGTTATATTCTAGTTTTTTTAAATATTGATAACAGTTTTTCGAAGTGGATTAAAAACGATTGTGCTTTCTGGATCATTTCAAATACAAATACTTATTCTTTGATTAATATTTTTTATATTTAAATTACTTATAGCTTCTTTTTTTTAGTATTGTATATCATAATTGATCAAGCCGTATTTAAAGTTGTGATGATTTTTTTTTAAAAAAAAATTACGGTGCTTATCAAAGTTGCAGTGCTGATTTTTTAAAGTTGTGATGCTAATCAAATGACAAACTTAAAGTTGTGGTGTTGATTAAAGGGCACTATAGTATTGTATATCGATAATTTTTTAAAAACTTTTAGATTTTTTAATTTTTAAAATACGTACTTAATTCATATTTATATATTTGTTTATCATTTTATTCATCCTATTAATTAATATGATGTTGTATTTAAAAAAATATCACTGTAGTTGTATTCAAAAATAATGTTAAATTTCAAGGAATAATAGTATTATGATATTAAATTTTAAAAAATAATATCACTATAGTGTTGTATTTTGATTATTAACATCATAATATTTTAAAAATTAATATTATTATGATGTTGATATTCAAAATATAATACTACAGTGGTATTAATTTTAGAATTATGCAACACCAATGATGTTGATTTTTGAAAAATAACATCACAATTATGTTGATTTTAGAATTTATGTAATATATAAGGTTGTTGGTTTTAAGATTTATGTAGTATTAAAGTAGTGTTAATTTTTAAAAATTAATATTATAGTGGTATTGATTTTGAAATACAATATCATAATAATATTGATTTTAAAGTTCAGTACTATAGTGATTTTGTTATTTGAATATAATATTACTGTGATTGACAAAAAGGATAAAATGAGAAATAATGACTCTTTGAGAAATCTAAAAGTTAAGTGCATGTATTTAGGAATTTCACAACATAAAATACGATTTTACAGGCAAAAATTAAATAAGTAAAATTAAATGGACATCTTGAACTGTATGAAATATTCGTACATTATTTGATTCGATCGTGTAAAAGCTAACGACTAGAACTATAATAGTAATTTTATATATAATGATCTAAAAATGATCTATTAATTTCTATAATAATAATTTTATATATTATACTCAAATGCATATAGAAATTAACATGTAACTTCTATATAATACGTGTAAAAATTCGATAGTTTTTACAAACAGTACTAAATGCAGAGTTATTTTTGGGATAAAATATATGGAGCTCATTTGATTTTTTTTGGAAATAGGGCCGAAAACGTAAATAACGGCGCTCATTTGATTTTGCCCCGATTTTGCTATTCAACCCGTCTGGACAAATGAGCGCGAGCTAATTAGGCAAATTATAGCGTTGTTAAAACCGGATCGAACCGGTTAATTTAACCATTTTAACTAACAACCAACAAGTCAATTATTATTAAAAAACGCTCAAAAAAATTAATCTTTTGAATTTTCAATGGCAATGTGGTAAATATATCGTCTCCCAAACTTATTTAGCCTTTATTAGTTACACATCTTAAATTTAATCTCCTCTTCGGTGTCCCTTTGTCCCTTTGCTTCTCTCTCTCTCTCTCTCTCGCTTCATCTTCACTCGCTCGCGAGCAAGAAGAGCCGACCTCGTGCGTCGATCCCTCTCCACCCTCTGCCTCTCTTCGATCTCCATCCAGATCCCTTGCGCCACCTCTCGATCCACCATTGGTAGCGCTCGCCTTCGCGATTTGACCTTGTTTGATGCCCGATTTGAGGTCCTCGGGCTACTCTGATACTGGCCCCGAGCGGGGAGGGGCGTTCTGGGATGTCCATCGCATGGGAGCCCACGATTCGAACCCGATGAGGGATATCTACGGCGAAAGAGGTGACCCGCCGCCGCCGTGGATCCCTCTGTTGGAGGGCGGCGGCAGGGTCGGGAACCTGGCGGATGGGTTTTCTGGGTTGGTCTTAGGAGATGGCCGAAATGAGGGCGTTCACCAAATCATCAACGCGTTGGAGGATGCTGAGAGCACCATCAAGCAACAGGTAGGCTTCTCGTATTTGATTTTACTGGAATCCTGGCTTGTGATTTAGACTTAGTTCGCAGACTCGTACTGTGGATATTTTTCCTTATGAATCTTTAATTTGATTCCATATTGTGAAGTTTGCCTATTATCTTAGTTTCGATATGCGGTTGGTTTGAGAAATGAACCCAATTCATCGTTTCGTGGTGTATCAATGGCTTATCGTCAGAGCAAGCAGGATGTGCATTCTGGAAGAATTACACGAAGGCAGTCTTAGTTTGCTATAGAATGAATCATGAATTGGCAGAATTTCTTGGACCAACAACGAATGAATTTATTACAACTGCTCTATGAGTGCTGCCTAGCGCTTTTTGTCTCGTTAAATTCATTAACAGTTGATGGCTGGTGATGTGTAGGTCAACTGACTTTCATGCTATGTTTTTTTTTCTAAAAAGGGAATTCACATTAAACTAAATTGCTCACGTGTGAAAATCACTATGTTCTCAAAACACCAAAACTGACAAGAGTCTCCATCTTAGCATGGTTAGCTAATGCATGAGCAAATATTGTTAAAGGGTCTCACAATATGCTTTCATCCAGTGACTAGTGATATAGGGGAACAATATAAGCAACCATCTATAAGATGAGATATAAGACATCAGTTCTCCTTTCTATTAAAAATATTGTTGAGTTGAAAGCAATCTAAGATCATAGTGAAATGGATCCCCTTTGGTGATGCTAAAACCACAACTTTGGACCCATATGTTTCAACTTCTGCTTATGAATTGTTCTCCATATAACAAAAAGAAAACCACAAGAGAACCAAGTGTCAGATGGAGCAAAATATTTATCAAAAGAAGAAGAATTAAAAGCTTCACTAGAAACATACACGGGACATTGATGCAATCTAGAAAAGTTATTGTTAATCCCAATGCAATTAAGTGCATTAAAGAAGTATTCTATTGTAAAAGCATGTGTCTGGAACCATGAAAATATTTGATAAAATCCAATTCCTGCCAAATACATATTTATTTTATTCTCCCGCAAAAACCAAAATGAATTAACAATAAGAGTAAGCAAAAATTATTTGAAAGATTTATTTGTTTTCTCTTCTTCTTGTAAGTTGTAACCATAACTAGTAATCCAAGATTTAGAGTTTTATATGTTAACTGAGATTTGAAGACAATAATTCCCAATAGGAAATCAACATTGGAAGAACAAATTATGTAGAATTAAAATCCAGCTGAGATACGCAACATTTCTAATTATATTAGTGAATTGGATTTTTCAAATTGTAGCAGTGGATATAATTTGATAAATAGTTCATTATTGGAAGTCTTTGTTTAATTATTATGTTTTCCCTGGAGCTTTCTTAGGGCGTCAAACTGCTTTCCAACCTCCATCTTTGGCTACAATGGAAGGCTTCTGTTTAAAAATCTATATAGCTGAAATATGTTCATGAGGTACGAGGATACCATTCTATGGGAAGCGAATAAGCATGATTTTTTTGCCAACAAGTATTTGGGGAATAGATAATAACAAACCATGATTCTATGTTCCAGTAGTGCCCAATTGGTCCACCCATTTGCAATATTTGTTTCCTAAATGAAAGGTAGGCCAATTTCAAAGGAACATTGCCCACCCAAGGTTTGCAATATAACAAACTAGTTTCATTATGTCAACGAATAAGCTTACAAAAGCCTGTCTTTATCAGAAAGGAGAGAGCTTCATATTGTGTGAGTATAGTGATCCAGCAAACAAGATAAGTATTGTTATAATAAACAAGCAACGGGAAATAAGGCCCCCTTGTCTAACAGCCCTAGAGATATTAAAAGGTTCATAGGGAACACCATTCATTTTACAAGAAAACTTTGCAGAACTTAGAAAAGCTGAGATTCATTTTCATATGCTGTACAATCACCTAAATATCTTTCCATGAAATCTCAAGTGCTAAGATCAACTTTACTAGAACAAGAGGAAATCTTCCTTATGAATGTTTCATTGTTTGTATCAGCTCCCGAGCAATACAAATATTTTCATGGATAAAACAATACAAATTATAATTTTCTTGATTTTTGAGAAAAAAGACTAAATTCTAGAAGAACCCTGGGGATTTTCTCCTTTTAAGCAATTTGCATTTTGGTCCCTGCTGCTGATGCTTTGCCCTGAGATTGCAGTGGATATGAGACAAAAATTAAGAATAAAATCTTTAATAGAAGCTCCGGAATCTTCTTGCCTATTTCATCATATTAATTATCATTTGACTTGTTATCTATAAGGTTATCCATTGCTAGCAAAGAGTAAGTAGTGCTACATATTAGATAATACCTTTCAGCTGTCTAGATCTTTTCAACTCTCAGCAAGGTTTGGATGTTTGAATACATTGTGTTATATTGGACTATATAAGCTATGATTTATTCTAGTCTTAATCTCAGGATTGCTGAATCCGGATTTTAGTAATTACTTAATTAGGTTGATGTATAGATAAAGAATGAAGTCATAGAATTGTGAATTTGTAAACTTCTAGAGACCTACTTCATACCCATGGGTGAGATAATATAGATAGCATCGAAGTTATATCATATTTGATATTCAAGATTTTGTATAATATATGTGTAAATTCACATTTATAAGTATCACATGGCTGGTATCAGGTATCTTGTTTTATGGAAATGCATTTGACTGGACAAAAATTCTAAGGGAAGACTATTATAAACCTGTTTATATGCTAAAAACATTTGCATTTGATGGGGTCTTCTACTTTATGATTAGGGTCTTCCTACTTTTGATTGGCATGTGTGTTCTACCTGGGTTGAGATCAGTCCAACATTCAAAACCTTATTTTGTGGTTAGCTAATAATTTTTCTTGCAACATTAATCTCATCTTCTTGCCATCTTTAATTTCTTGGCAAAGTTTTGCAAACCTGTTAGGGAAAAGAATGAATGCCTATACATCAGATTCTTGTGCATCTTAATAACTTCCATATCAGCATGTTTTCTCTTTCATTCCTACTCAAATATTAAAAAAAATTACACATCTAAATAGCTAAAATATTATCATGGTTTCATTTTTTTTTTAACTCAAATTATTGCGTTTCTACATAGATAAGTCATTTTAGATGGAGCTATTTGGCTTTGGAATATTATGTGTGGCATAACAGTGCTTGCTAGTTATTTTTGTCAGTTAAGTTTTTTTGCATGAGTTATGCCATTCAACTCGTAGATAGAGAACAAACTATGCTTTTTTGCACAAATATTATTATATTTTTTGAACTAGTTTGTTCTGCATTATTTCCGTGAGTCAATTTTTTTTCCCCACAAACTATGTCATTCGTGGTGGCAAAAGGCGAAACGCCCGCCCCCAGCGCCCCCGCCAGCCCGCCCCAGGACCAACATGGAGGAGGTAAATCACGGGGGCTAGTCTAGCTAGCCCGAACAGTGACCAGTGCATGGGAGAGGGCAGGAACCTGACTACTAGCCAGAGTTTGACCCTCAGATCTCATGGTGGCAACACAAAAACTATGTCATTCAACTCCTAGATACAGAAAAACAATGACATTATTATGTTTGTACAGAAAAACCAATCATTATTATGCTTTTTTGAACTAGTCTATTCTTTGTTTTTTTAAAACCATACTGTTCTCTCTTTTTTTAAAACTAGACTGTTCTATATTTTTTGAACTAGTCTGTTCAGTTATTCTCGCTGCACCTTTCAGTAATTTTCTTCTTTGTTATTTACTAAAATGGCTTGTTAAAGTGATGTTAGCAATTAAACATAGCAAACTCAATTTTCTAATTAGTACTGTTGTTTTGCAGTTGGAAGAGAACAACTTATTAAAGAATGAACTCTTGCAAAAGGCACAAGAATTAGAAAAATATGTAAGCACTCAAATCCAACATCCTATCCAGGGTTATTGTTCTAAATTGTTTCCTGTTATGTAGTATTTTTGGTCAGTTACTTGCCTCAATATTTTAGTATGAAATCAAGCATCAGTCTGCGATCAATTTTAGTTCTCTATGACTCAGAGCACGGGGGACTTTGTGAGATTGGAACCATCTCATCTTTCTAAATACTATTTGAACTGTCAATTTTCAATTCTAATCTGAGCTAGAAGTTCACAGAACCACCTTTTGGGTGCTTAGTAAGTTGGTTAAGTGTTTTTGATGTTAATTTTCAATTACCTGATAATGCAGATAATGAATGTTTAATGAAACCCACTCTATTATAACTGAAAAATATTATCTCTTAGTATTGATTTTTTTTTTTTTTTTTTGTTAATATTGCCTGCATTTAGTTTTGAAACTTTGTTGGACTCAGGCAGAAACAGGTTGCATAATTAGGTTGTTGTAGGTTATGGGTCATCTGTAAAAGAAAGTAGATATTCTTTGGCAACCGAACATTGGAGTTCCGAAGCTGACCTCCATCTGAGAACAAAATCTTAGCTGATTTATTTTGATATGGCTAGATTGTGTTGGTTGATATATCAATGAATAATTTTTGTCCCTACATTTAATGCCATCTTAAATTTTTTGGCACATTTGTGTTCTACTTCGGTTATTATTTGCACGTGTCAAATATAGGTAGGAAACAAACTTCTATTATCAAGGAATAGTTGTGTTAGCAATGAAATTAATAAATTCCAAAACATTTTTGGGCACATTCATAATGGAAGATGTCAGAAAATTATTTTGTTCATTTGTTTTCTTTCCTTTTTAATCAGTGCTAAAATACAATGTTCAAGGTTGAAACAAAATTCCTCAACGATTAAAACAAAACTTCTTCAATGGTTAAACTTAAAACTTAAAAGGCTAGCTGAATAGCTGAGTAATAGCCTCAGTCTTATATATCTGTTAATTTACTTCAATAGGTCATACCTTTTTTGGATCTGATTTGAGTAGTTTGTACATCTTTGATTTCTTTTTCTTTTGTATCGAAGATTAGAAGTCAAATCATTAAGGCCTGAAATACCTACAAATGATCAGGTGGATGCCTATAAAATCCGTAATTCCAATTCTCCAGCTGGACATGAAGCAGAGAGGAGATGGGTAGAAAATCATTCACCTTTAAATCCTCAAGCTATGGTTGTGCTTCATCAGAATGGAGTGGCTGGAAGGGAGGAAACTCATTTGGAATCTGTCACTGCTAATCGACACACATATGGGAGCAACAAGGTTAATGGTGACCTTAGAAAATTTTCTAGTGTACGTTCTGCTTTAGACAGCGCCGGTCCATCTCAGTACTCTACACCATCATCTAGACCCTTGTCTCCAAGCAGGTAAATTAATGTAGAATGTGGAAATTTATGGTGTCAAGCTAACCTAATCTCCAATATTTCTTTTGTAACTCTTGATAGGCATCAAAAGGGTGGAGGAGACCAAGATCAGAGGTTCATTTCATCAGGAAATTGTTTGGTGCCAGTGTCTAATCTCAACTCTGGCACTCTTTGGAAGAAGGTAGTTTCAGTTGCTTAAAATTATAGATCTTTTTGCAGTTTAATATTTCCAGTTGTTTCTAAGTGGTAAAGTCTATGTACCAAGGAACTTATTGTTAAGGTCAAAGAGCATGAAGAAGAGATTGCACAGTTAAGGAAGCATCTTTCTGATTATTCAATAAAGGTGAGGAGAGCTTCCATGGTGTCTCCATTCTTCCTTTTGGTGGATCATTTGAACCAAGCAATAATTACAACATTGTATATAGGAAGCACAAATACGCAATGAGAAATATGTTCTAGAAAAAAGAATTGCTTATATGCGCATGGTGAGCATCCTTATTAGTTTCCTTACCTTTTTATAGTTTGCCTCGTATAATTTATGATTGCTAATAGAAAACCATCTAATAATTTTGATGCCACAGGCATTTGATCAGCAACAACAAGACTTGGTTGATGCTGCATCAAAAGCTATTTCATATAGACAAGATATTATCGAGGAGAATATTCGTCTAACATATGCCTTGCAAGTAATATTCTTTGCTTACCTTCCTGTATTATGACGTGAAATATTGGATGCATACTCATAAGTTTGAGGAGTGGCTAATATTACTTACACTTTTTTTGCTAATTGCTAAAGAAATAAGATGAAGTTTGATATTGTCCCACCATTGTATTGGCTGAGAATTTTATATTGAGTTGGATTGGATATGGGATGTGACCAAGTACTAGGTCTGAATTAATGTATATTGTGGTTGGTATCTAGATTACTATGTAAAAAGCAACTGATTCTATTGGGATTGGTATCTGGTCGCCTAGTCCATTAGGCCAATGTAGATAAGATTGCTTGTTTCGTCACTAGCTAGTGTATAGTCATTCTACCTTTGCCTAATAATTGTATGTTTTGACTTCTTAAAATGGTTGGATTGTTTATTGGGTTACTAGTCAATGTATACAGTCATGCCACCTTTGTGTAGTAATTGTATGTTTTAACTTTTAACTCTTTAAAATGGTTGGATTGCTTGTTGGGGTACTGGTCAATATATACAATCATGCTACCTTTGTGTAAATAATTGTATGTTTTTAACTCTTTAAAATGGTTGGTCTTTTCTTTTTGTTGTTGCCATTCTGTAGGGCTATTTTTTTTTGTAGTAATTAACTAACGTTATTATGAATTGTTGGTATTTTGTGTTCGTTTGTGTTCTCTATGTAGGCTGCTCATGCAGAGAGATCTACTTTTGTATCTTCTTTGGTGCCCATTCTCTCAGAACATGGTCTTCAACCTTCTGTGGATGATGCACAGTCTATTGTCAGTAATCTTAAGGTTAGTATCTTCAGACTTCAAATAAATGGCAGGCAACTTTAGTGATGAACCATCATTCCTCATTACTTGTACCATTATGATTGTAGAAAATATAAACTTACGTTCCATTTGGCGCATTCTTTTTTACTGTCCTTACACATGGAGATATTATTGAAAATGGAAATCCACACAATCATGTCCTTTTTCAATGGATTGAAGAGACAGTTTCATTCTGAATTTTGGTAATCCATATCACTTTTTCACTTTGCTTTTGTAGGTTTTGTTTACCCACATGCAGGAGAGACTTATCATTGCTGAGGTATCCTTTTTTCATTTATGTTGTGCCTTTCTCTTTAAACTAGATGTTGGCTTATCTTGGTTCTCTTCTGAGAAATGTTATTGATCAAGAGACATGTACAGGAGTATCTTTTCTATTAATTTTTCCAAACACAATTAAGAACTGTATACACCTTAGTGTGACGTTAATGTGGATAAAATTACCCACTAACATAGAACTTTTGGATGAATGATGTGTATCGTGTAGGGCTCAAGCAATTTGAACAGTGGGTAATGTGAATAGTTTGTGATTTGGAGGATAATGCTAGTTAATTTGAGCTTAATGTGTACTCAAGAAGAGGAAAATGATGCAACTAGGAACAACTTTATTCTTTGATGGGTGTCAGGTGGCAAGGCATCATTGAAGAGGCTCATATCATAAACTGAGGTTTCTAGCCAATTGGGTGTTCAGGCACTGTGCCAGACAACCTAAGTTTTCTCCATCTTGGATATCCACTGATCCCACTTTAGCCATTCCTCTAACCTTTTCCCTGCTTCAACCTATTAATCTTCAAAATTTCCAAAAATTCAGAGCTCCACCACAACTGATTGCCTTATCAAAACCCATTAGTCATACTCAAGCACCTAGCTCAACCTGTAGTTCAGTTGAACCACTTGCAGTTTGCATGAACTGAACCCATCACATTCCCACTTCATCTTCTTTAGTATGCCTGAACCCTATTCAGGTGAACTCAACCTAACTATAAATTTTGAAGAAACTCCTCTCAGCACGAATTCCTCTAGCCTTGTTCGAAATTGAGGTTAGAGCTACACTATCATAGCTAGCGGACTTCTGGAGTATGCTATAACTTTACCATAATAGTTTTGACATTGTTTATAGGAAGCTCTTTGTGAAGGTGTGGACGCAAGAAGGGAGGAGAAGAGTGCACTTAAGGTTTACCAAACTCATTGGTAAGGTGGGTGTGGGAGGCAACCCAGTAAATAGATGAGTAGCCTGCAGTGTGTCCCTTTGAAATGAGGAAAATTTTCAACACTGGGTCTTGACTTCTGGAGGCCTCGGGGGGATTCAATACTGGTAGACATAGAAGCTTGGGAGGCAATGAACTCACAAGCGAGGATGATGGCCAAATGTTAGTGAAATCGTTCTTGAATTGGAAAAAGAAAAGGCGAAGCCATCAAAGTCAAGGTTAGAGTAACAGAGGGCACAGGAAATTACAATTTTGATGAGAAGAAAGTGGAGTTGGAGAAACTAAGAGAGAGAAATATGTACCAAAGGTAGATGTGGAAATGCTGAGTAGTGGATTAGAATCAAGATGGGAGTGTCTAGAGTTGGGAGGACGAGGGCCGATGATCTGGACACCCTTCATCTTCAAGGTGCAATAGAACACGATACCTAGGAATTTTCAGATGATGTATATGGACACGTATATGGAAGTACATATCCTTCAAAGCATGCTCACATGTTTATCTCTTGGTGTCCTGGTACGAGTTGTCTCATGAGTTGTGGTGTCAATTTTCTAGATACATTGAGAGGTTATCTTATTGGTGGTTCTCCAAGTTACTCCTAGGGGGAATAATAAGTTTCAAGGGGCTGATGTACGACTTTGAAGCTCACTTTATGAGTAAGCATCTACCTTACCTGAAGCATGGATAGCCTGATGACTTCAAGGCAAAGAGCGGACGAATTGCTCTTAAAGATCTGAAAGAGCTTCATAGAGGTAGTGCAAGTGAATGGTTATTGTTCTGATGACTAGTTTTAAATTGCTTTAAGGCTTTTAAGGTTCTCTAATTCAGTACATGAAACTTCTCCAAAGGATTAGGCTGAGATGTTGGAAAGAGCAATCAAGTATACAATGAAAGATGATGTTGTATAGGCAATGGTTGTAAAGTCGAAGCCCGTAAATGGTGGAAGAGGCGAGAAGGTTCTAGGTGGAAGACAATGACCTGAGGGACCTTGGTAGGCGACCTCTTGTAATCAGGAGATCAGAAATAAATATGAATTGTTCATAATTTGAGGTTCTCTTGGAAATAGAGGACAAAAATTTATCTTTATTCGCTCCTGTCTATATTTTACCAGAGTGATAAATATAATATTGTAGATACTGCCAGGATTATAGTCACGATACTGATGAATGTGTGCATTTGAAAATTCAAATTGAAGTCAAATAAATTTGTTAGAAGTAAGAAGATTGAAAAGCCGAAGGAGGCAAGATTGAATAAGGAGTTGACGCAGAAGCAGATCAATATCATAATTAGGGAATCAACCTTAAGTGGTGAGTGAAATAGTAAATCTAAATCTTATGCGCCAAGGAAGACTTTAAATCTTTAAATCTTAAGGCCACATTTGAGCTTTATTGCGCACTAAAATGAGGTATCCGCTCAAATTGGATAGAAGCAATATAGAGGAAAATTGAGAAAAATTGCTCCCTTTTTCTCTGTCAAAAGGAACAAAGGAAATTGTTGCATTTCCTTCTCAATCTAATGCTGAAAATGAAGCTTGTTGCATTTCCTTCTCAATTTAATGCTAAAAATGAAGCTTTAAGGAATAATGCTCTTATGAAATTTTCTTAAATTCGTTTGTAATGAATTAGTTTATTTTCCAACGGCAGATGAACCTCACATAAAATTTGCTCCATGCAGGAAAAGCTGAAAGAATCTCAATATCAGATAACTCCATTGTATGCAGACATATCAAATGCAGGTTTTCCTGCACAATCACCTTCCCATATGGTGGCACAAGCAACTGTTTCTGTATGTCAGAATGTTTTCTTCTTTTGTTTCTTGTGTTTTCTTCTTCATTGTTTTTAACTTTTAATCTACCTTTTTGTAAGAACAAGAATAGCTTGGAAATTGTGCCTCAGACAACATATCCACATGTGCAGTCCCCAATTTCTTCTAATTTCCAAACAAAACATGATTGGGAGACAGTTGGGGACCAAAACCAGCAACATAGTCCAAGTAGTGTTCCTTCAAAGAATCTGGACCAGGACATTCCAGAAACAAGCACTCCTTCCATGAGGAGGTCAGGTTTGATAATTTATTCCTTTTAGATGTGTTAATCAAAGTTCAAACAATTTGATTTCTTTATAAAATTTCTGGTTGATTTCGACAATGCTTTCATGTATATGTATATATAAGTTTCCTTCAAGAGTGGGGTCTGAATTTATCTTGGTTCTCGGAACAGCTTGTTATGCCTAGCAAAGTTCTGTGAAATTAATGCAACAGTGCATAGATGAACTTAAATGACCAATATTGATTTTCTTCTCCTTGTTCATTTGAAACTATTACAGATCTAGAATTGCTGCCCTTTATGCAACTAACAGTAAAAGGGTGAAATTGGAAATGGGTGCATTTAAGATAGTATCTTAAGATATTTAGTTTGTTAGTATTGCATCTTTGTTTATATTGTCACTCTTATTCAGTCCCTCACATATTTTGTTTCACTCGTTAATCGATTTGCGGAACAAATTGAGGCAAGCAGAATGAGGGTTATCGTTCACAACATGCTAGCATTCCATGAATATCTTCTACGCTTGAGAAGACTCGAAGCATCTCCTCCTCTAAGATTACGTGGAGTGGAGTAGGTCTGCTTAAATTGCGAGTGTCTTTTGTTAGCTAAGGGGTCTGTAATGACTATGTACAACTCAACAATGACTACAATGACTCACAAATCGCTTCACAATGACAACACACCTTGCATGTAAAGGTGCCTGTCAATTCAAATCAAACCATTTAAAACCAAATTTCTTATCTTACTTTATTCGAACCAAATCAAATAAGGTTACAAACCAAACTAAATTATTGAGCTACTTCAGTTTGGTTTGGTTTAAACTGAATTACCATAGTATTTTTTTTATGAAAAAAATAAACTAAACTAAATTCGTTTTTTTTTTCTAAGTTTTTTAGCTTGCAAACAACTCTGCTAGGACCCACGTGTTCCACAAGTATTTTGTTCAACACAAATAACTCTGGAAGGGCTAAAATCCATAACAATTTTGTCAATTTTGTTCATCTTCTCTTGCCGACCCCACATAGTGGGATAAGGCTTGGTTGTTGTTGTTCATTTTCTCTTCTTTTCCTTCTTTATCTCCTTCCTCCCTCCAATTCTAATTTTCCACTAGCACCATCTGCTGGCACTTTGGAATGATACCAAAACGGTTTCATTTGGATTGACAACCACCTTTCTAGTTATTTTTTGTATTGAGATGAATAGATCTCAATTTTGGGTTGGGGTGTCATGAAGTGTAGTGATCTGTTTGCTAGTTGTTGCTTATTTTCATTTTTTATTTTATAATATGCAGCAACATTGTTGCACTGCTTGTTGTGAAATCTTGTTATGATACAACAAATATCTCTTTTATATGAGAAATTTGTTCAAGCATTTATGCTAATTGAGGCTCGTCTGTGGCATTATATACATGAACTTTTTTTTGATTTAGTGTCTTAAAATTTACTCTGGAGTTATGTGGGTATTTTCAGGGATTACAAAACCTCCCAGGATGATTCAGCTCAAATAAATCAAGGGGAAACTCATGCTGCACATCATACTGTAGAATCTAAAAGTCAGCCATCTTTCAAAGACCTCGTTAGAAGTTCCCAAACTGATGACTCAGAGACAGATGCTCACCCTGGGAAGGAACCTTCTGTTCGTTGGGCTCCTGGAAACTCACCTTACACAACTACTGGACAGGATGAACCAAATGCTTACTCTTACCTTCCTACAGTCCTTGAAGAGCCTAGTTTTGGAAACTCATTCTCTGAAGGTGCATGATAAATTTTCACTTCTCAGGATTTAAAATTCTATTTCAGCATCTACATTGGTGCTGATGGATTTTCTGATAATTTCTGTGGTGTGCAGCAGATGATGATTCGCTGCCAGCCATTGATGGTCTTCGAATTTCTGGTGATGCTTATCCCGGAAGGGAACTTCATGCAAGTGGGTACTCGATCAACGGAACAACAAGTTGTAATTTCGAGGTATATGTATTAATTGTCAGTCCTGAAAAATATTGCAGCATTTTTTCCCTTATTGAATTATTGACTACTGAATTCAGTTCTACAACATTGTTTTTTTTTTTGCAGTGGGTACGATATTTAGAAGATGGTTCTGTTAAGTATATTGAAGGTATTTCATAACTTAACATGGCTTCTTCTCATCTTTCTACAGGAATTTGAAACTCATATTAACTTTAAATGTCTCTCTCATGGTAGGAGCAAAACAACCGGACTATCTAGTTACTGCTGATGATGTGGACTCATACCTTGCTATTGAAGTTCAACCCCTAGATGACAAGAAGCGGAAGGTTGTTTCTTATATGCCAATATACATATATGTGTGTATTTCAGATTTAGTATTGATTAATTGTATAGTCTTGAACAACTTGCATAACCATCATGTCATCATATATGACCTACTTGAGTTGGAAGGTAGATCATACTTTTGAATTGGTCAACCAATATCATGTCATCATATGGTAGCCTGCTTGACTTGGTTTCTCCTATCTGTTGCCCGGATTTAGTTTGATCTTTGGATAAGGGTTCGGAAAAGATAACAAAAGGTTTGGTTCACATCTTTCACTTTGGGAGTTTATTAGTCTGGTACATGGAATGGTTTGATGCAGGGTAAAATGCAATCCAAACTCGTTGTATCTGTTGGTTAGAGGAAAATGTCAAATAGTTCTAGTTCACATCTTTCACTTTGTGCGACAATTAGTCTGATACATGGATTGTTTTATGTGGGACGATGCAGTTTTTTCTCTTTTCTAGGAATTTGTTTGAACAAACTGTCTGTTTGGAATATGGAGCAGATCTCTAAATGTTGGTGTAATGTATGTATTTATATACCAATAATGTTGCATCCATGTATACACAAATTATGATGAATGGTTGAATGAAATGGGTGAATAACTAAAGGTGAAACACTAACCATCTTCTGAATGCATATGTTTGAATCTTTCCAAAGTATTTGAATGTTCGAATGCTTCATCATCTTTGTTATGAGATCCAAAATGTAATTACAACCCTATCCATGATTCCTAATCACATAAGTTAAGAACATAAAATTTTCCTTGTATCATACAATTTTCCATATTATATAAAATGCATATAGTAAAAGTTCTGACTTTCCTTTTTACTTTCAGTTTTTGATGTCAAAAAAGTAATTTGATTACTTACCTAAGTGTGCAAGAAAAGAGAGCAATTCTTCTGATCACTTTCATCAGAGAGAAATGTCTAAATGAATACCAATTGTTTATTCCAGAATTATCCAAATGCTAATTCCATATTAGTACTTTGGTAATCTTGGTGATTTTTATTTGGTCTAACAGATCTCTTTTTTTTCTGACTCCAGGGCGAACTTGTAAAGGTTTTTGCCAATGACCAAAGAAAGATAACTTGTGGTGAGTAACAAGTTTCTATTTAGTTGGATTTTTTTTTCCCTTTATATGATATTTGCCAATGCTTCCACACTCATGTATACCAACTTATTTTTACAAAGTTTTGACAAGCAAATGTATAACCAACAAAATGTTTGAATGTATAACCAACAAAATTTCACATTGTGAAGAAGGCACCTTTTATGTTTTTGAGATGTGCTTCTTTGAGATTTCATAAGGTGATTGGCAATATGTGAGGAGTTATCTCTGCAGTATATTTATTCAGTAGAAGACAAGTAATACTGATTTAAGCATCTTCAGTTGATTACAGAAACATGGTAGCATAACCTTTCATGTATAAGGTTTTGTTAAATCATCAGTTGATTATGGAAACATGGTGCATAACCATTCATGTATAAGGTTCAGTTAAATTTGGTTCTTACCAATTTAAGCGGACCTTCTGTTTGGATTTTTTTACTTGGTGAGAGATAGGAGGGTGAGAGGGAGGGAAATGATACAAAGATGCACACGAGCGATGGTTCTTCATTTGTAATTTTGTGAGTCTGTCTCTTTCATATGTAAACTTTGTGAGCTTATCACTCTATCTCCCCCTCCCTCCCCTTCTTACTTTCCAACTTGGTAAAAACGCCCTAATGTCACTTGCATATTACTAGATAGAATTAACCATACTTCAGTGCAATTTTGTAGTTCCTTACTTTCAGTTTTTAATTATCCTTGAATGATCAACTTTAATCTTTATGCCGACTACACAAATTTAATTTTCTTCTTCTTATTTGTCTACAGATCCTGAAATGCAAGAGAAAATTAAGAGAACTTTGTCTGGTGGGCATGCAACATATGATGTATCATTATCGGTATTTTTCTTCTTTTCTTCTTTTTCTATCTCTGTGATTTTGTGAGTAATGCTCCAGAGCTTTTCCTGTTTCACATGTTCACTAATGCCAGACTAGATATCTTGATATATGGGAAACTGCTATTTTGGCAATAAAGAAAGAAGGCTATAGCATAAAATGTATTGGACCGCATGGTGTTGTTGTTACAGAGAAGTTTCAGAAAAATACCACGGTATGATTCTTTACTCAATTATGCAGTTGGTTTGAAATAGATTCTTCTCTATCAATTTCCTACCCATCCTCTCTAAACATTATGTATGATCTTATATTCTTATTTTTTATTCATGTCAGAATAACTTGACATAACGGGAGATAGGTTTTCAGTAATAGTTGGATTTTATCTATTTTTTTTATTTGCCCTTTTGATAATTCTACCACATGCATGGCCTTGTTGGTTACACTAATATATTTTGAACTACATTGGAGTAGAATTCTATCATTGATAATGTTGTGCCTCCTGCAGATCTCCATTCCATATGGACATCCCACGGAGTTTCTCATTCAGGAGGCTAGTGGGGAGTATCTACTAAGGACAGAAGAGAGTAGCGTGTAAGTTATATATATCTGTATACACCACTCCAAGGTTCCTTTATTTATACTATTACTGGAAAACTAGTGTTCTCGTTGCACAAGTAGTTCCCTTTACATATGCTACTTTGCAGTTTGCACCTTAGAATATGGATTATTAACAATTTTTAGGCCCCTAATGCTCCTCAGCTTATTGCAGAAATATATTTCGTTCTAGACCCCTTGAGGAGTTTGTTGATAGATTTGCTAATTAACTATTGGAGCTAACAAATAGCTTGACAATTTTATTTGATTGCACCTTCATTCTGAAAAGTGATAATCAAATCGTTTCTTTTTCATGGAATACTGAATTAAACATTATGTGCATTACATCTTGATTGCCATATGCTAGCATCGATCAACTCGGTTATCAACTATTTAACCCAAGTAAGCTTACATGTTAAAGTTATAACCCTATACTTTGTCTCTCCACTCAATTATACTTCACCTCTGTACTCAACATGATGATAACAGTGTACTCAGCACTCTTTTAGACAATCAAATTATCTCCTAAATGCATAACTTGATGTAGATGGTCTATTTGTGGGAGATCTAATCTCCACTATTATATTATACAAACTGAAGATGACCTTAAATCTAGAACCAGAGATCCTTTCCCATAGCATTTTTGAGGTACACTAAAATTCATAGGGTTATGGTTAATGATTGTGACATGAAACGTCAAGAAACACATTGAATGCAAATGAGATATCTGATCTTGTAATTTCAAGGTAATTTAGTTTTCCAATCATTATCTGTAGATTCCCATCCTTGTATATGAGATTATAATTTATGGGAGGGTTAGTTGGATTAGCTCGTAGCATATCAACTTTCTCAAGCATATCAAACAAATACTTCTGTTGAGAGGGATGATTTTTAATGAATGGTGATTAAAATAAATAGAAAACAGGATGATGGTGCTTTTCCCCTTATTTTAATGATTGGCAGACAAACTAAGTAAGAAATTAGTGACAATGTCATTTTTGTGTTTTCATGAATAATATATGATGCTACATAGAAATTGTGAGAAAAACTCATTAAATGTGAAAATTTTAAAATTACCAACTAAACAAACAAAAGATAATTTTCAAATAGAAAGAAAAAGCAATTTACCAACATGATGTGAGAGTTTTCTATGTTGAAAGATAGACATTCCTATGTTGAAGTTGCCACGAGGATTTAAGATGATCAATGGTTGAAGGGATCCATCTCTGGACTACTTGGCTTTGACTTTGACATTAATTGATGCAACACCAATATTTAATTGTCAAATCAAGCTTGTGACAAAAATTTGGTGAAGCAAAGGGCAAACAAAAGATAATTTTCAAATAGAAAGAAAAAGCAATTTACCAACATGATGTGAGAATTTTCTATGTTGAAAGATAGACATTCCTATGTTGAAGTTGCCATGAGGGTTTAAGATGATCAATGGTTGAAGGGATCCATCTCTGGACTACTTGGCTTTGATTTTGACATTAATTGATGCAACACCAATATTTAATTGTCAAATCAAGCTTGTGAAAAAAATTTGGTGAAGCAAAGGGGTAACTATCTGACAAGGAGAAAATATATGAGATTATCATAGAGAAAATTTTATTAACCAAAACTTGAAAATTATATAGACATGACACCGCTTTTATACACTCTATATCATAGAAAAATATAAAAAAGACACGATAGTACCAATAAAACCTTACCAAATCAAAGTTACCCTACCACATTAAAAGATACCCATTAACCTCTAACCAAATTAAAATTATTACTATCAAATTAGAAGTTATCAAACTTCAATTCCTAAATTAGGATAACTACCAAATTTATTACACATTCAAAATTGTAATTGTAATTAGTTCCCAATTTGCATCAAGGTGGAGGCTTGATCGGCGCTAAGAGAATGATAAATGCTAGAGATTGTGATCACAGAGGGAGATTGAGCGATGATTAGGTATTATAGTGGTTTTGATTCTATGTTATAAGGAAAATTAGGGACTCGTTACCCATCGTAGTACCCTCTACATAAGTCTATGATTTGTTATTGTAACTTTACAATTTACACTTAGCAAATGAATTATTTACAATTATGTCTCTGACAATACAAATGTTTGTTTTTCAGCAATATATTACTTCATGAGATACTTGCCATTCAAGCATTGGACAATTTAGCTATAACGATATCCACTCGCTAATGACTTCATGTTGAATGTTTCAGGTTGAGAGATACCATTGTCCTGACATTGAGATTATTCAAAGTGATGGTACATACTCTCTTAAGATATTCCTAATCTACTCTGCACTTATATTTTTTGACCATGCCATCAATGTCAAAACTGACCACTTGATTTGTCTTTAGTTTTTTGGGCTTACAATGTTTTCCTTTGTAAAACATTGTAAACCCAAAAATATTTTAAATTATATATATATATATAGGTTTTTTTAGCCTGCACATCCGTGATGGGCGCCTAGCGTGGGCGCCCCTCACGTTGAAAATGATGAGGGCGCCTGGAATTGATCCGAGGTGCCCTCCCGTGTGAGGGTCGCCTATGGTGGTCGCCCACCGTGGATGTGCAGGCTAAAAAATCTCTCTCTATATATAATGTTATCTTGCTCACCTCCCGTGCGCACCTCCATTTGCACCTAAAAAACAAAATCCAACTCCTAAATCCTAAAGGCAAAATCTTCAATGACGTACCCTGGAGCCAAAAAAAAAAAAAAAATAATAATAATAATAATAAAATGAACAGCTAATTGAGGCACGTGGATCATTTTTTTATTTTTTGTTTATTTTTTTTTAAGCTCCCGGTTGTGCCAATAAGATTTTGCCTTTAGGATTTAGGGGTTGGGTTATAATATTAAGTACAAAAAAAATTTTAAATCAATTTTTTTTTTTGGGTGTGCATGGAGTGTGCGGGATAACAAAGCTCTCTCTATATATAGTTGATAGAAATTAATAAGTTGTATGTGAAAAATTAGAAATTAACTTTGACATACAATAGGATGGGAATCCCAACGTTCAGCTTTATATAGCACATTGATCACAGAGCATGTGCTAAATTGGCTTTAAGACATTATCCTAACCCATATAATGACTGTTTTACAATAAGGCAAATCATAGTTGCTGAGAGTGATTGGGGACCATGTTGTTAGCGTTCTTAGCTGAACAGGCTTCAAGCATTTTCACTCGTACATTATTCTGTAGTGATATATTAGGATCCTGGACAATCCCTTCTTCTGTGAAGGAATTAATATTCTCGTTTCAGTTTAAGGTTGTTCACAAGAAGGTATGGTCATGATTTGTGGATACTGATATGTAACCATATCTACAATCAGACACTTTTCTTTTACTTTCCTTTTGTCTACCTTACCCAACTGAGGCATTCAATCAGTTCTCCCTTCGACGTTTGTGCTCCATTATTGTTTAGCTGTTTCAAGTAATTGAAATATTAAAATCACAATACATTCAGAAGACATGAATCTCTTGTTAAATTTGTTTCAGTGATCATCAAAAGCTTTAATCTACTTTCTATGCACCTTGCTATTTTCCCTTGTGAGTGGCCAGATATGGCCATGTTGAACTGGTTTTGACTTCTGTATGTTTTTCATTGTCAATAGAAAGCGGAATAGCTCTCTCAAGTATTTTAAAGTGGTCATGGTGCTTCAATATCATGTTCAATTTGCAAAATCTACTTTCAATATTTCTTATTTATTCACATTTTTTGAACATGAGCTCTATGAGATTTTTCTTTGGCATAGTAACCATTCCTGTAACTTGACTAAGCACAGTTAAATGAGATCTTCCCTTGTGTTGCAGGCTGGTGAGAAAAGGAAAGGGAGGAAGAAGGGTCTATTTTTCAAGTAAATTTTACTAACAAAGATATATATTTGTTTTATTTTTTTTGTTTGGTGTCGTACACGGCGTGCGCAAGCGAATCGCTGAGAAGGTAATCATCCTGTGCTGCCATTGTATAACCTTATTATCTATTTTAGTGAGAGGAAGTTTTCTTAACAAAAATATATTGGGACATAGCTGCTCAAATTCTATATGGTGGTAATTGGTTATTATACGTTAATGACTTAGTAATGAAAATTAGGAGCAATGTCTCAATTTCATACATGTTTTTCTAATGCAAAGTGGCCTTTGTGCTGGTCATGGATTCTGCCCCCATAACATTATAAAACGCAGATCCTTTCCCACGTCAGAGATCGACAATCCTTTGATCACAGCATATCCGTAATCAAAAGTGTTCTTTTGATAAGAGATTAACACAATTTTTTTTTTCCAATATACTAACTAAGATTTAATACGTAATCATTCTAGAGACTAGAGTAGAGATGTTCAACAAGATATGATCAGGTATAATTCAAGATGATAATACTATATAATACCACTAATTCTTTTTTTATCCAAAATAAATCAAAGATGATTATAATATATGATGGTAATGACACCAATTATGAAAGCATTAATATCTACTTTTATGACACCATATAATTAATTGTTCAAGAGAGAAATCAACAACTAACATAAGACCTTTTTTTGTTATATAAATAACAATAATTATTTTTTTTATAGATAAATATTTAGATTTGGTTAAAAAGAGTTTTAATAAATTTGAATATATATATAAAGGAATGTTATTCCACTCACCTATTGTATGCATCTTTGTGTGCATTATGTATAATTTTATAAAAAAAAATTTATAATTTTTTTAGCTTGAATATTATAATTAAATCTTAAAGGTTAAGTTTTAAATTCTTAATCATTTGTTCTAAAAAAAATATTTTTTTTTTATACATGATGCACATGAGGTGCACATAAGGAACTGAGCAGGATAATATATATATATATATATATATATATTGTGCATCGAGTGGTGCGCAACTGTGTGTACCTGTATGATGTGTAATTTTTTTTTTCTTTTGGGGTTACGCTATTTAGAATTTTAACTTTAAAATTTAGGTTATATATATATACATTTAAATTTTTTTATAACTATCCTTTATATTCATTATCTCTCTTAAAAATAGTTATCTTCCTAGCGAATTGATAATCATGTGATAGATTTATTAAGGATCGAATTTTGATAAAGTCGTAGAAATATTATTTCATATAGAATTCTATTCGATACTTGATTTATTTTCTTCTAATGATATAAGATAATTACGAGAGATCGTTATAAAAATGAATTTCACAGTTTATAGGATTGTATAAGATGAACATATGTAGTTAGATGTTTGCCTTGTCAAAATTTGGATGCAATATATTGTTTATAGGATTGTATAAGATGAACATATATACCATAGATGTCTTGCCTTGTCAAAATTTGGATGCAATATATTCCTATTGCATGTGATCACATTAGTTTTTGACCTTTCTCTATGACAAGTCTGTGATGGAGCACTAGAGAATAGGTGTCTCTCCTACATTAGCATTAAAAGGAAAATTTTATTCTCCATAAATGACAAGCGATCTTTGATGATCAAACCGCCTATGAGCCAACCATCAAACTTTGAAAGTATAAATAGTCTGGACATACGTTGACCCATGGTTGCTTGGTCCGTGTTCTTTTGAAGTACTCATAAGCTTTATTAACCCCTTTACCTGTTTGGGTAAATTTATTGGATGTTGCTGTTGTTGATCTCTCTTCTTAATATTTTATCTGTGATGTACAAAAACTTTTTAATCGATAGTAAGTCAGTATAACCGTCTTTGTTGTTTAAATTGAAGTTATTCTCATTTTGGCGCAAAGGTAAAAATCTAAATACACTAATACAAAGAGTCAACGGCCTAATTGAAATCCACACAGTTGGCCCATTAACAACAACCATAAAATTATGATTTGGTCAGTGACATATAGTGCTGGGCACAATTTTCAAACTATTCTGTACCGCTGAGCTACGATACGATAAGTGATGAGATAAAATTTTCTAATAATGAGAGTTTGAATTTCACTTAGAGTATATTATATATAAAGAGTTTGAATTATTTGTGATGCAAGTTGTTTGTCATGATTTATTTATATTTTTTGATCTATTTTGATAGTTGATGAAAATTTTTATGGAGCTGGATCCGCTATCTCAAAAGTTAATCGGATAGTGAGAATTAAATATCTAAATTATCAAACATTTTCCATTTTTAAAATTATTAAATTATATATTATTTTTTTAAAATATTGCTTAGTCATGTTTAGGGATGAAATTTCCTCTAAATTAGTTGGCTCAATTAAATAATTAAATATAAATATTTGTATAATTAGGTATGAAGATGGATTTAGTAAAATTTTACCCACACTCGATTAGAATACCCAATTAAATTTTTTTTCTTCCCAAAATTCACTAATTATTTTTGTTGGTGTTTAATTTATTTTTGTTGAATATGATTAAATTAGGAGTAGATTATGTTTAATCTATTTTTATTGAATTATATTTCTAAATATGATATTAATTTTAATTTACTTTGTTGAAGATAGTTGAATATAATAAATAAGGATGAAAATAAAAAATATGAAATTCAATTTAAATTCGATTCAGTATTATAATCATGTAGAAAAAAAAATGATACATTCATCCTGTGCTCCCCTCAATTTATCTTAAGATTAATATATAAAAGATAAATTATAATAACTAAAGAGATAAAGAAGAAGAATCAATTACAGGGATATAGAGATCTTTAAAATTACTTAATTTAGTTTTAAGTAATAAATTTTTATTTACTTACTACTTCAATTATGACCGTGGGGCTATCTCAAGTGATAAGCATGGAGACATCTGTTATCTGAGGTGTCGAGTTCGAACCCTCTTAGCAACAGTGTGGTATTGTGCCTATCTAAAAAATTTCTTCGGGGATTTCTGGAGTATGGGGCTGCGGTGGGGCCAGTCACAATAAAAAGTTTACCCAATATAGTTTTAGTCCCCATGGGATGAGCTGTTGGCTAGTGCATGAGGTGTTGTCACAATGAGATCTAGGGGTCAAATCCTGACTAGTAGTCAGGTT